>JAVTVY010032423.1:0-138331 GCA_036873755.1 Hanleya hanleyi
TCGAATTCAAAGGAATGTTTTGACCCACTCGTCATAAGCCTCAATTTTCCGCGGTAAGCGTGGGAGGTCATTATAGGACGTAACCAACACTGGCGACCAATGAACATTCGATTTTCTTACAACCGAAGTTCAAAATACTACAGAAATATCGCGTGATACGCAGGCGTGCCTTATAAGGACTATCAGGAATTTTACTAGCGAGTCACAAAGGTAATTGATTGGCTACCAGATTTAGAAGCACAAGCCCCATTATACGGCTTGACCCAGAGAGAAAACGAAAGGGGAAAGTTATTGCGCTCGTGACGATGAGTTCATTCACTTCGGCTTCCTCAATTCTGTTCTCTTGTTCAATCAAATAAATGTATCAACTTAGGTTACATTTCGCTGAATAAATATTATTGATGACGGGAGGTTTGCATCAAGAGTGTGGGAAGAACGAATATCCTTAGAATGCCGCATCTGACAATTCAGCTGGGTGCTTATTTGCATATGAATAGACTTCCTGGATAAATTAGAGGGATATATTAATTAATTAATATTGCTACCAGTGCTGGTAACTAACAGTAAACAATATTTTGTTCCTTGGAAGTACAAATAAATCGCCATGACAAGTTAACATAGGCGAGCCGTGAATTTGATGATTTTCATTGATATGCAGGTGCAAGGTCACGGCCTCTCACAAAACTCCCATGATTCATTGCGCCATCTTCGTCGCTTCGACTCCGGACGCTGCATTCTCGTCTCGCGAGACTCCCTACTGCGAGAAAGAGTCTCACGCGTAAATGGGAGCCATCCCCCCAAAATTTGGGGGGTGAGTAGGCTGCGTATGATTATCTGGCTTGTCACTGACCTGCTGACTCCGCCGAGTTAGAAGCGAATTGCTAAACATAACGTGGGCTATATAATTGGGAAATGACTCTTTCCGTTTCGGAGCATATCAATCGCGAACAAATTATTGTCGGTATGTATACTTGGCCGTGAAAGCGAGTTATCTAATACAGGAAGTAGTTCGCGGGTAGACACGGCTCGCTTTGAGAATGATGTCATGCTGCCTCGCTTTGAGATTGGAGATTCAAAAATGTCACCAGTTTACATGAGAGTCGCTTTGGTCTCCGCGGGTAGACACGGCTCTCTTTGAGAATGCGGACGCTGGTGTTGCATTCCCGGCTGTTGAGTCGTGGCCTGACATTCCAAAATTGTCTCCCCTGGAAGTTGGCCAGTTCCCGCTAGGGGGCAATGTTTTCAACTGGAAGCGCTAAAACGGGTAACATGCCGTCGATGACACTGAATACATCCTTGCATACTTCTAGTTTTCATCCACTTCTGATCTCAGTCATATGATATCAAGTTTAAATCCTCATCATTTTCAATATTTGATGGACATATTAAGCAGGTGAGTAAGTGAGTGAATATGATTTAACGTCATTTTCAACACTATTTCAGTCATATCACGACGTTCGGTTCGTACTCCTTTTCACACCCGGAAACCACACGGATAGGGTCCTATTCCTTTTCACTCCCGGGAACCCCACGGGTGACCCAGTTAGTCGCCTCTTACGAGAAGCTCTCTGCGGGGCTGAGGCCTATTCTTACCATGACCTGGAGTGTACACAATGCCACCCCAGGTCAATCCCCGGGAGCCCCACGGGGCGACAAGGTTTGCAGATGTGCATCTACTGCCACGCTTAAAAGAATATTTGTTGCATTTGTACTACAATATTTTTCCACCTCCAAACGTTACAGGGCACTCCCCTTCACACTTGTCAGATAAAACCGTCCAACAATTTATCTGAAGGCCCTTCTACTTTCTTAGAGTTGTTCAGCATGCTTATACTAATAGACACGCGTTCATTAAATGTACATTTTGCTAAATTAACCAGGAAGTAAGGGCTTGTCATTTTCCTCTTCAAAATCAACAAGATTATATATGATATACGGCACGTATTGCAATTAACTATGTTGATTAAATTCTGGTTCGTAGCAATGTTGATTAAATTCTGGTTCGTAGCTATGTTGATTTTCTAAACACAAGTGTCTGGATCAGGAGCAGAAGCATTCACAAGAAATATTCACGATTCTCAGTTAAGATAACTTGCCTTGAACATGAAAAAGAAAGGCTTGAAAAATATAATTCTGAAAAATTATTTGAATGAATTGAATTTTTCTGAAAAATATAGTTTTCATGTGTTACCTAGGCTACCAGTGTACCTCCAGCTACAACTCCCATGTGTTTATCGCAATACACGAAAATCCTGTGACGTCATCGCTGATTGTAAACAGACTGCGCGCCTCTACTCCCGGGCAAAACATTGAAAGTTTCAAGGGAGACAACTCGATTAACATGCAGATTTATAGGCAGTCGCCCCAAACGGTTATCATTTATAGTCGTGGTTTAGCGTCGTATCTTGAAACGAAATTTATGGATATGATTCATTCGTCACAAAACTTAAATTCGTTTTTGTATATAAAATATTTTCATGACAAATACAAAGCAAATGAACATTTTAGCAGTGGATAAACTGAGGCCTTCAGTACGGCATACCCCGGTACGTTACATTGCCGTTAAATTGAGCTACCGGGTGATTTAATTGTCATATTTCATGTCCTACGGAAGTTTGAATTTGAACTTCATCATTATAAGATGCCTTATCTTCTTTATGGGGCTAAGGTAATGCGACTATATATTTAGAAATAAAATTTGTACTAATGGTACGGTACCATTGTTTTTACAAAACACAATACTTTCGTATCCGTTCTGACCAAATTGTCATTTTCTGTTCATTTTCCACTTTGATCGAAAGCAATCTAGCGTTGCAACGCCGCTTTTTATAAGCTGTGAGTTACATCAAATATCGTTTGGATTAAGGTCTTAGGTGTCATTTTAGCCTCCGGATATCTATTGGTCCCAACCTAAGCTTTTTTTGTAAGCCTGTCTTGGCGAATTTGGTTTAAAATCTCGGCAAATCGTGTTATGCGTGTACAAGTAAACATCGCAAGAAATAGCTGAAGATAATATTATTATTTATGAAAATAATTCATGGCATTCATATTTTCATGATCCCGTAATACTGAGATGAAAATATGTATTTAGGTTTTCTTTCTATGGATGCGTTTGCAAAGGAAAGTTATCAAAACTATATACTGTCTGGAATATCGCGAAAAAATCGCGTCACATCGGCACCATCTTTCCCCATTAATATTACAAGGAAACTGCTAAAGAAGCAGAAATGATATTTTATTTCATGATCCTATAATACTAGACAAGAAATTTATGCATTTAGATTTATATTTTACGGGAGCCTTTTCAAGTAAAGTTATCAATACCAAGTGTCGGTATCGCGGAAAATTCCTGGCGAATTGACACCATCTTTTCCGATAAATATTACAAGAAAACAGATACAGCAATAATATTTATATTTTCATGATCCTATAATACTCGAGATGAAAAATAAACAGTTAGATTTTTATTTTATAGATGCGTTTTCATAGTAAGTTACCGGTATTGAAACCTGGTGTCGGTATATCGCGGAAAATACGCGGCGAATACAATCTAACTATTCTTGTAAACATTACATGAAGAACGAAGAATATACAAAAACGTTTATATTTTCATGATCCTATGATACTCGAAATGAAAACTGTTATTTAGATTTGTATTTTATGGATGCGTTTTCAATGAAAGTTATTAAAACATTTTGTGTCGGTGTATCGCGAAAAATTCCCGTCGAATCGACACCATGCATTTTTTACGTTAAACTTCTCGTCGTGAGGTGAAAGTAATGTGTAGTAAAAGATATATTTCTGAAACGGGTATCTGTACAGGTTTAATAACAAGTAAACAGAATCAAATATCGAAGAGATACAGGCAGAGTTATTAACTGTTGGTTACCATCTCCGGCGTATCCCCCCCGTCATATTTTCGCGGAATAGGCGGTGCCCACTACCCTGTAGGCCTGGGTTTAAAGATTGCTAGAATATCAATTCACTGATCATATGTCATAAGAATGTTTTTTAATGCAATGCATGAATATAAGTTCTGTGTCTAATGTATCGCATCCATAAATTTCCTCCGATATATAACGCTAAATCACGACTATAAATGTGAGCCATCTTAGGCCATTGCCTATTAATTTGCATGTTAATCGAGTTGTCTCCCTTCATACCAAGCGCTTTCTGCCCGGGGAGTTTCGCGCGCAACACCGGAAGTGGAACCCGATTGTAAACATTGGCAACCCGTGTATTGGGGAACGGCTTTGATCACAAAATTTCCCAATGAAACAATTTTAATATTTTCGTCTTTTGTACAATAAACGTGGGACCAAGTGATAACTCTTCAAGTCTTACCATTTCAGTCTCATGAAAGAGTAAGGAGCAGTGATCAATATTTTGAAGAGCTCAGAGGTGAGCCTCCTCCATTGGAACCATGAAACCAGTGTGGTGTTGATGTCAACCAGCAACTTACAGAAAGTACAGACCTGCATGAAGTACAGACCTACAGGAAGTTCAGATCCATGGAATAGAGGTGGGGGGGTTGGGGGGGCAAGGGGTATTTTCGTACTCCGTTTTGGGGTAATTTTCATTATCCGTTCTCAGTTCTGAGGAAAACTAATTTTGCGTACACACGTTCTGGACGTATTCCACGTTCACCGTATTTTCCTATTTTTAATTCTCTGTTCTCTGTTCCACCAAGTTATAATTTTGCGTTCCTCGTTTTGTGAGATTCGTTATTTACGTTCCCGTCGTCACTCTCGTATAATTGCAGGGGACCCGGAAGGGGGGGGGGGGGGAATATCTTTGGGCCCCCTCACTTTTCGGCACTCCTAACTGATCATGTCCCCACATTAAAATTACAGATAGAGTGCCAAGTATAGGCCTGTTTTGTTTGCGTTAAACCAGGAAGTCAAACGGAGTCCGTCATATTCTTCAATATCGATGCGTGTTTATGCGAAACAAATTTGAAGATAGAACCATAAATCTATATACATTGTGTTCAGATTTATTTCCGCGAAAACGCGTAATACGCATCTCCGGCAACCTGAGACCCTGGAGCTTCCGGGGCCTAGACGGCCTCGGGACCCTCGCCTGTCGGGTTGTGAGGATCGCTTATTTTAGCTTTGTATAAATGAATCGGTATCATATTGGTTCTAATGTTCCATGATGTAAAGGTCATCGTTTTTTATGTGTTAAACAAAACTAGAAAGTCAAATGGATTCAGGCATGAAATATGATTTTTCGTGCTTATAAATGCGAAACAGAAGTGAAAATAGAACCATAAATCTGCATACATTATGCTCGAATTTTTTTCTGGGAAAACGCTTAGAACGTATCTCCGGAAATCTGGGACTTCCGGGGCCAAGGCGGTCCCTGGACCTCGCCTGTTGGGCTGTGATGATTTCCTTGTTTTATCTTTGTGTGAATGAATCGTATCGGTAGACATATTGGTTTCCCCTCCCAAGAACTAAAAGTCATCGTTTTGTATGTTTTGAATATAACTAGAAAGTCAAATGGATGCAGGCATGAGGTGCGATGTTTTCAATATCGATGCGTGCTTAGAACTGGGGGGAAAAATCGTGAAAATAGAACCATGAATCTGCATGCAGTATGATCAGTTTTATTTCCGGGAAAACGCTCAGAACGCATCTCCGGCTATCTAGGACCCCGAAGCTTTCGGGGCCTAGGCGGCCCTTGGACCCTCGCCTGTTGGGCTGTGATAGTGGCCCCCCCACTTTCAATTACGTTCCGACGCCACTGATAGTGGAGGTAATAATATATTACCTTGATCCTAATATTTGTGCCACCGAAAATAAATTTATTGGCGGCAAAGAGAGGAAACTTTAACTTCATGCGAGGGTCTGTGAGCAGAAGTGGAAGGAGCATCACTGTAACCAGGCGATATGACCTTTAGGTCATTCTCCAGCTCGCCGGATATCTATTGGAGCAATCTTCACCAGCTTGCAAGCAGACTGACTTGGACAGGAATTGGTGCCTGGACAATTTCCAACGTTTTCCGATGTTTACTCCGCTGCATGTACTGACATTAACAACACTATTAAACAGCGTGGTAGCTAATAAAGACACACTTGAATTCTTCACGAATTGTTTTTTCTTCGTTCTTCGTATTTGGATTATTTTTTTTCTTTTTCTCCGTACTAGAGATATTTTATTTTACGTTCACACGATCGCTTACCCCCCAATAGACTTACATGATGTAGACCCATGGCAGTACAGACCTGCAGGAAGTTCAGATCTACGAAATAGACCTACAGGATGTACAGACCCATGGCACTACAGACCTACACTCTCCAGAAATATCCAGGGAATAATCCTGAATAGATCAGGCTGCACATCCACAACTCAATTTCAGGGATTTTACCTGAAATCCAGGGATAATTTCCGGAATTTCAGAAAAAAGATCCCTAATGAGATGATTTTCCCTGAAATTCAGGCAAATTTACCACCCTGATTAGTAAGTTCCCGACCCTAAAATCCCCTAAACTTCAGGTAATTTAGTTTTAATTCATGGATCCTATACCTGAATTTCAGGAAATTATCCCTGGATTTCAGGTAAAATCCCTGAAATTGAGTTGTGGATGTGCAGTCTGATCTATTCACGATTATTCCCTGAATATTTCTGAGAGTGTACAGGAAGTACAGACCCATGGAAGTACAGAACTATAGGAAGTACAGACCTGCAGGAAGTACAGATCCACGGAATAGACCTACAGAATGTACAAACCCACGGCAGTACAGGCCTACAGGAAGTACAGACCCACGGAATAGACCTACAAGAAGTACAGACCTACAGGAAGTACAGACCTACAGGAAATACAGACCTACAGGAAGTACAGATCTACAGGAAGTACAGATCTACAGGAAATACAGACCTACAGGAAGTACAGGCCTACAGGAAGTACAGATCTACAGGAAGTACAGACCTGTGGAAGTACGGACCTACAGGAAGTACAGACCCACGGAAAGTACAGACCTACAGAATAACAGACCTACGGAAATTGTGTAGAATGAGAGACTATAAAAACTACCCCTATAGCATGACAACATAAATCATAAGAGATGAATATGTCATTTATTTTACCCAATATGCCATGAAAATACATTTCCATAATTCTAGAAATTCATCTGTAGAAGAATCTGTATGACCATCACATTTGAGCATGTAACAATGGATTAACATAGAAACAGTAAAAGTTTCTTGTCTGGTTTGTAATGCTACTGTTATCTTCTGGTAAGAGTGAAGCCTATTTTGAGAAAACCTTACATACAGTTTGTTACTATGAATAATATTATGCAAGCAATAAACTTGATAGATGATATGGATTTGCAAGGAAAACATAAAATAAACAGATATTCTGGACACAATAGGATTAATGTACAATATCTGGAGATTCATGAAGTGGCACCTATAAACTGACTAAGTATGTATGCCTCAAACTCAGATTAAGTAGATCATGTCCTACAGGGTTAAATCTGCATATAAAATTGGGATTTCCAGAGATCCAACAACAATCGGGTGAAGAAAAATAACTTTCATGATATATAACTTATTAGATGATACCACTGAGAAATAATAACAATGTATGGATGAATTCAAGTAAAATTTAGTTTAAAATGAATAATGTAAAAATCATCATGTGTAAAAAGTAAGCTGCCCAATTATCTTCTAATGGTGGAGGATTTGGAAGTGTAATTTCATTAAAATCTGCAGGATATTTATAAGTGACATGTAAATATCAACAAGTCATTGTAATAAGCACAGGAAGATTGTGTGACAAACTGTAAAATTGTAGCACCTAATCACTGAATCAAGATGTTAACAATAGTATGTACATCACTGATATACATTCAAGTATGCAATGAATTTCCTCCAGTCATTTCATACATCTGCTTATGAGGCCAACACAATGCCATAAAATAGTTTAAGTTTTAAAACAACCATTGAATTTCAGAGTGTGTATAGTTTGAGAAGCTATGTCAGCTGGACAATTATAGATCATTAGCATAGAGGGCTAATTGGGACCATGTTTGTGTACATAAACAACATGTAAATAACACTGGGTCTCCTGTCAAATGGTTGACAAGAAGAAAATATTGTTACTGATGCCATGCACTTATAACATAATGACTAGTTACCACACACAATAATAGGGGAAAACAAATAAAACATTACCTAGTTCACATAACAATACATACATGTAAGTGTCATGGATATTGCTAAGTTTCTGCTTTGCTAACAAGATAAGTAATAACTTTTAAATAAACTTTCAGACTACATAGAAGCAACTAAATGTTCAACAAAACAACTTGCGTATACAGACAAATGTGAGCGAGTTGGTGAATATGGTTAAACATCGCTTTCAACTATATTTCAGTGATATCACAACGTAATATATGCTTATATGTATACTTGATTCAACAAAACAAAATGAAGAGTCATACAGTAATAAGTTAAATGTAGAAACTAAAAGCTTTCAGTTAGAGGATAGATATAGTAGAAGTATGTAAGAAATATTTAATACCATAATAAAGGTGTCAACTTTGTAAAGGTGTTAATCACCTGTAAGATCTTTCTGAGCTTTGGTTGAAGTTTGTTATCAATTAAATAAATAAATAGTCTTCTCAGAAAGAAGATATTAATGTAAATATCATTTCAGAAAAAATATAGTCAGATTGAGGCAAAAAAAATCTTTGTTTCTGGTCAGTGTGCGTGTCATTATGAAATGAGAAACAAGAAAGTGAAGTCGTTGTAAATTACAATCAATATAAACCGACAACGTATCTAGTCATAATTCACTGCAAGAAATATATGAAAATTATATATTTCAAAAACATTTGAATACAGCTTTGAGCAAAACAAAGAAAAGTATAACATGATTTTATTTCAATTATTTCACTTCAACTTTATGATAGATGGGACTCTTTCATCAAGGCTATATATTTTCAGGTTTGCACAAGAAAATTTTGTTCTACATTAATTTGTTCATTTATAAGGTTGCTCAAGAACAATAATGCTTAAAACATTTTAAAACATGTAAATCAATGTTCTAAAAACTTCTCCAATTACAATCATCTGATTGACAACCAATCTTTCAGACGTGCTCTACGTGGTTGCTTATTTCACAAACTCAGCCAAAGGCTTGCATAGTTGTTGAATGGAATAATACATTAAATAATGATCCGAGGAAAATACAGATGTCGTACACATTTTTTTTTTTTTTTTTTAATATTTCATTTAAGAAATCAGAATTCTACATTGTAAATTCATATTCAGCACAATGGGAAACTTGATCTGGATGAAAAATGTTCATTTTGTTTATTACCTCTAATCCCTCTAATAATTCAATCGGAGGAATTGAAATTCCCACCATAAAATTTGGGCATGATCAAATTTATTAGAAAAGGAAGTTTAAACATGAACTGTACATTGTGACAATACCACAAAGACAATTTTGGCTGTAGTCCATGACCTGATGTGTGTCTAGTGTAAGTTGAGTGAGCCTATAGGTCTTATCATACTTGAAATATGGTGACAATAAACAGCCAGAGATGAATGGACAAATTTAACCCAGTGACCCATAAAAATAAGTCAGTCTCACTGATTTTTGATATGCTTCTGCTTTAAGACTATACACATTCGTGAAATGAAATTGGTTCTCCTAGACTTAGGACTTCTTGAGATATGTTGGTAATAAGCAATCCATGATAAATTGACACACTGAGTTTAACCTGGGAAAATATGGGTCAATATTGCTGATTTTCATTAGGCTTCTGCTCTGTGACTATATGCATGTGTGATGTAAGTTTGGTATTTCTAGGCATACTCATTCTTGAGATATGGGCAGGTGGCAACGAGAAATTGGAGATGGGCAGATACATGACGAGAATAAAAATGGCTGAGGGTAAAAGCTGATCAAAATCAAGCATATAATCCATTATTTCTACATTATTTCAATGATTTTAGAAAGTCATCAAATTTATTAGATCCACTGATTTAACTGTGCTTGAATTGGCAGTGATTGAATATTGATAGGGGGATTGAATTATTAAAGGGATTACCATTATCGTCCCCTATTCTAAGAATATGGCTCACCCAATATCTTAAACAGAGAAGGATATGATTTTTGGAAGACATCTGATCAATTCAATGAATTAAAACCATCATATGACTTAAAACACATTCTTCTTCTTTTTCAATATTTCAGGGCTCTCAAAATATGGATTCTTGAAAATCATAACCAATATCACAGTAAAGAAATGCGACATTGGAACCATGAAAAACATCCTGCCTTTATTCTCTATGAAAGCTCTGATTTTCCGCAGGTTTCACACAACTGTGCCAGTACTGGTCTGTGACCCCCTCAAATACATGTATATGGAATATACAGTTGCTGAGGTGACCACTGCTACACCAATGGCTGATGAGAGCTGAAAATTGACAAGAACACATTTAGGACAATTATGTACCTGATGAAGAAAATAAACATCAGAAGATTTTGCATGCGACTCATTCACACAGACAGGCATCCATAACACTGAATAAACAAGAATGGCTGGCACCCGTAAGACCCGTCATCTACTTTTCACTGCCTGTGACTCATGAAAAAAATGCTTAATGGTGCCACACTTTGTTTATTCATATAAAAATACTAATAATCCCCAACACAAAATCTGGACAATACTGGGTGTATGCCACTCGGTGATAAATTCGTTTTCTTAATATCTTTTTCGTAACACGTACTTCAAATAGAGCAATGGAAGAGAGGAGAAAATGATAGACAAGTTGATGCCACCACCAGTTCGAGTTTTGAGTTTATTTACCTGTGATATTCATATTTAGTTGGGACTTGCATATTTGATAGTTTGTTTATTATGATCAATGTAATGACTTGCAGAGATCAAGGAGATTTATCTTTCCAGCATGATTTGAAGCACTGAAGTACACCATAGAACAATGAAATACTTAATGATGTATATGAAGTATTGATATCTATTAAATACTGAAAATACTGAGGACTAATCTCCAATTCTTACCGTCATCCAAAGGTGATATCTCATCCAGACATCCATCAACTGAATCCTCCACAGGGCCAAACTACACGGGATAAACGCCTCAGTCTTGGCAGACTCCTTACACCTGCAAATAGTAGGAAGAAATACTAGCATTAGATCTATTACACTATGTACACAGAATCAATCAGTTCTGGGCCACTCCTTATGGGATAGATTATGCAGAAATGCCAATAATGTTTGATCTGTCACAATACACATAATCTGCAATGTTTAGGTCACCCACTAAACAGCAAAGTTCAACACTATGAATGTCATTAGCTAACTGCCACTGAGAATATCAGAGATGGAATTAATGAACCAAAAATAGTGAAAACTGGTTTTATCAAAATGACAAACATGAAAAATTTATTCAACTATTAAGTATATCCAGATGCATGCTGCAATATCTTCAGTAAGTTTGATAATATATGTAAATATTATGAAGGTATTAACAACCAGTATCATTGTATCAAGCAATGAGTCGATATATATATGGATGGGACTGTACCTGGTATATAATTCAGTGAGTAACGTAATATTGTTCTGTCTAGCATGATGGGGTACACCAAGGTGATTAAGAACAGGCTCTGACAGTTTGGCACCTTCTTCTACCATAAAGGCCAGATTAAATATTGCCTGGAATAGATTACATCAGAATTCTATAAAATACATTTCAAACAGATGCTAAAAACTACATAAAACAGGACATATATCCAAGATCTGAATATAGTTTCAAACATGCTAAAAATAATTCAACTGAAATTCAAATCTGTTGCAATTTTATCCCCTCTTTCAAGCTCCCTGAAGTACAATTGTTTACTTTATATTTATGTAGCAATATCAGTAATGTTGTTAATAACCATGATAACGTTATCCAAGTTAAAGGACGAACTATTGATGATGTAGTTCAACAATGCTGTACAGAGTATCTAATCATTGAGGGGCATAACAGCGATCATGATCAACTGAAACAGTGAAGTTCCACTGTTCATAAGAAAGTATCCTGAAGTTCAGCAATGAGCCAGCTGCTTATTCCCGTCATGTTGAAATATATTATTCACAGATCTCTTTATTTGTGATGTCTGTAAAAGTCTGTTGATGTTCCATTCTGTAGTATTGTAAGTCACTATATTCCATTGTTTGCATTACTGGCCGATGCCTAAGGTTGATGCGTCATGATGTGGGGAATTCTACTACACCTCACATGTTTTACCAAATAACATTATTACATTATAGGAAGGAAGCCCAGGTGGCATCTAATTCCAACAGACGTGACTTGATAAGCGGTTTGGTGTGGATAGTTTGACATCATGATTTTCTTCACACTACCAGAGGGGGGATAGGCTATATGAGCATAATATATGAAATACTGGGTCAACAGTAATTATTTAAAAATTCATGATTCATGCTTTAGTTGGAATATTCTTGAAATTTATTGGTAACTGTTAACATTGTTTTTTTGTTTTTTTTCTTCATTTTGAACATTAAAAGCATTTTAGTATGGTGTCTGCTTCTAATAATTGATAGACCAACACATTTATAGGGGTGCTAACATGTAAATACATGATAAAATATTCCTTTGCATTAAAAATTCTCCACAATTATGTCGTTTGCAGTATAGTAGAATAGAAATAATTGTTTGTTTACTGTGGTAAAACAAGTAGGATAGATCACGATGCAATAGGACGAGTCTTCGCATTTGATCACTCAGGCCTACATCCTTCATGACCAAACTTAGACTCATCCTATTGCATCACTATCTATCTTACTTGTTTTACCACAGTAAACAAGCAATTAGTTCTTAATTAGCACACTCCTACAACTAAAAGATTTGGATTATGGGACATTTCTATCCAACTGATGTGCCACGAGTTGGTGAGAGAGTAAACAGAATTTAACGCCGTTTTGAACAAGTTAAGAGAAATAGCAGGACAGGAGAGTGCCCACAGTTCCTATTATCCTGGACACTGATCAGCTCAGGCAGTACAGTACTGACCCGGCTCAACATCACTCAGCTCTGGTCATCTGACAAGATGCAATGACGAGTGTCACGATGGAACAACAAAAAGACTGGTGTACTTGCATGTGGATCATGTTTGTTAGCAGCTCTGGTGTAGTAATCAGCAGCCAGGCTGTCATTCCTATCCCCACCACAACCATACCAGTAGTAATCACCCATCTTTATTAGAGCTGTAGATCAAAGCAAACAGGTTAATGATAGAAATCATCAGTTTAAATCAAAGCTGCATATATATAATATACAGACTGATGGACATTCACTTTTCTTTTCTATATATACAACCTACTTCACTTTCTCCATCCCGATAACAACTTCATGGATGATTGTACTTGGGCAACCCTTCTCGATACTGAACAGGGTTAATGCATCCTTGTCAGGGTTAAGACATACAAAGATAGCTTTGAATAATATGGTATAACAGTAATAGACGGTCACATGTGAACTAAAGAGTGAGTGAGTGAGTGAATAGAATTTAAAGTTGCTTTCCACAATTTTTCAGCTGTATCGCAACGAACCAACTAAGCACCACCCAGCCAAGTTGCGTTCCTGCTACCTCCAAAGAAGAAATCTTTGAAACAGCATGGAACCAGACATCTTCCATCCACCCTATAAAACACTGAGGACAGCACACAAGACACAGACAGGACGCTAACTAAAGAACAACCATGAGGCAACTGAATGGTATGCTTACCATAGGGGTCTACATGATGCTCCTCTCGCTGAATGGTCAGGTTAAAATGACGCCATTGACATTCCTTCTCTATCATAGTGGCCAGGCCATCCTGTTAATACAAAATTGAATTGTACTGGCTTGAAAACATCATAAACAGAACCAGTATTCAGTTATACGGTCTTTCATGCACCATGGATTTATCTACTGGATTTGAGTTTTGTTCCAAATTGAAATGTGTTAGGTGATCACAATCAAGGAAGATAACTTGTGCACTGGTCACAATAAAGGGAGATAATTCTCAAAAATTTGCATTAAAGTCAGAACAAATAAACAATTTATAAAACCAGAAAATACTGTAAAACATGTTTCTTTCGCGTGCATGAAACTTTCGCGATTTTCGCGATTGGAATAAATCGCGAAAGTTTCATGCACGCGAAAGAAACATGTTCATATGACAAGGGCGAAGACAATAACGCAACAACAACAACGACAGATAAAGGACACGAGAGCAATTGTTTTCGACATTAGCACAGTTGTAATGGTCTCACCACCAAAGCTTTATTCAGAAGCGACTGTTCAAAGCACCGGATACAATTTAATATACTAGTACTAGTACAATTAATTCTGCTAAATTAGTCCCAAGACTTGGAAACGATCATCAATGTCCTCGTATGCCGCCTTGAGGCTGGCCAATTTGATCCCCTGTAGTGCTGGCGCGAATACACATTTAAACCCATTGTCAGCTAATGCCGACAAGAAATCCTCATCACCATCACGGTGGGCTTTGAAAACATCGAAAATGACAATCAAATGACAACTACCTGCATGATATCTCGTGATATAGGGTTTGTTTACCTACGGGAATTCCTTTTAAGGCTGAAACAGCGGGATTGAAATAATCTGCCCCCAACAGCCAGGAGACCTGTTTGAATAACAGTACTGTAAAAAGACCACACTGAGAGCAACCACATGTGAATACACATGGCTTTGCCGTTTTTGCCGCCTCCGGTATGTATTTCCCCATCTATTAGTATGATATATTTGTAAATTAAATTTTTTTCCGGCACAGAGAGAATCGCGAAAGTTTCATGTCGCGAATTTTTTAAAATTGAAAAATCGCGAAAGTTTCATGTCGCGAAAGTTTCATGTTTTACAGTAACTAACATGCCGTTCTTTAAAAAACCCACCTAGCTCAGTCTTTCTTACAAGCTAAGAAATACATAAATGTGAATGCAAACAATAGGGAATAAGATTTATTAGTTTAGAAACTGTAACAGCTTAAGAATCTTCGAAATACCAAAAGACATATGGAATATATAGCAGTTGCATTGTGGTAGTTTATTTTTTCACAAGTAAAGGAAATTATCCAAAAATAACATAACTAAGATGCGATTGACCATATATGTTCATATACAACATAGACAATGTATCCACTCACTTTGTTTTCTTCACATAATAGAGCCAGATTAAAATTGCCAACTTCTATTCCACTCTCAGCAGCCATCATATAGTAGAAGAGAGCGAGAGGTCTGTAATAGGAATGAATGATAATGTCAATCATGTACACGATCTAAGATTAAAATGTAGTCAGTAGTAATTATAACTGTATCACTGAAATGATACGTTCAAGATCTCCAAATACATCTCAAATATTACACTTAATTTCATCATTTGATTGAAGAATAGCGAGGTGGATTTTACCTGTAAAATACAAGAGCTGACTTTTGTAATATAATATACTTAAAAGTATTCAAGCAAAACTGTTGTGAACATTTTTAAATTTTATGACATGAACACCTTTGTTACAGTCAAATAGACCATATGGGCTGTAACCTGCTTCTATGAGTGTACCTTCCTGCTACCTTATAAGTGCAGATGGAGTGTTGTGCATACAGGTGAACCATCTGTTGTCTCTATTGATTCTTACATGATGTATAAACTATCTCGTACCAGTACTATAATCAACACATCGTTCTTCATTATAAGCAAGCTCAGTTTAAATTTCAAACTGCAAGGTTAGTATTTACAACATACGGATGAACAATGGGACGGGTGACAATTCTCTCTAGATTGCTTTGTAGTTTCAAAGACGATAGTCCGAGCTTTCCAACAAGATGTGATATGATGAAAATATTTGCCTAGATATTCACTATTCCCATAGGCCAATGACAGGCAATTGTTGAATTTTTTTCTATCTAGACTATTGTACTGATACGGTACAGAGAGGGTTAATATAGAGCAGTTTCTAGAATATTCCCCAAAAGAAAATCAATATCAAGAGATAAACCTGTAGGTAATTTTTCAAGATTTTCATGGCGCAATAAAACAAAATTTTTATTCATTTTCATATACCAAAAAAGCATACGGTAATTCCCCTAATAATTCGATCACCGGAAGTGCAGCAAAAATGGCTTACATATGGAAATATTCTTCATGGTACCAGCTACAAAGTGTCATATTTTGTCATTATATGACTTTTCTTCTATTTGAATGAAGGATGGGAATGCTACTTTTTCTCTGTGTTTGAAGAACAGAGTTGAACAGTGAACTTCTTGTGATTGAATTATTAGGGGAATTACTGTAGCCTACATAACTATTTTTCATCACAAAAACTGTAAAAATGGTGGATCATTCATTGTACATATAGTATCTTTGAGGACTCATCTAAATCATATATATACGACAAGTGTTATGGTCCCGAGAAATCCTAAAATCCCACGAGGAAAAGGCCGAAAATGAATTGTCAAAAACAAAATGTTATGATGCTAATCCGACGCCAGGGCCGTCCCCCTTAATACCTTGCTTTCTGGAGAGGATCTGGTGAATATTTGGTTCAGAAGACGACAAAAATATAAATAATACTTCGACACATACCTGCTCTGAAAATTTGTTCCATGTAGCACACGGATGAACATAGTCTAATAATGAATACCAATTTCAAGGGAAAGGACATGACTGCAAGTGTTTTGAAATTGGGGTCTTCATAACCCAGAACTGTCTGTTAGGCGAAGAGTGTGGGAGCAATCAAGAACACTGGAAAGAGTTTTATTCACGTCTTTGTAGATCGACAGGGACAAATAGGCCAACTTTTAGTCTACAGGTCATCCTTTCTTCACAAAATTTGAAGTGAAATCTATATTTATTACAGCAAAATCATTCTCTTTCAGCTTTGTCGACTGTCAAACCAGTGAGTCAAACAGCACACAATCCACTTGAAAGGCAAAACTAATGGATACGTAAAACAAACTTCACTGTATTGACTTGACAGAACTTGATTTGGGGAAATCAGCCTATATTTCTATCGACTGTACATGTCTAGCAGCATCGCCAAAGCCATCACATCAATAATGAAACATGCTAAACCGAATGCCGCCGCTGATCATGTCGTCATAAATAGCTAATGTTTTATCATTTGTATCTACCCCGACTCTAAATAGAATTTGATTTGAGTTGATTTGAATTACAGGGTTGAGATTTCAAAGACATTGCGAAAAACAGATGACATATAATAACATAGTGAAAACGTTATCAAGTTGATTTATTTCACGGAGATTCTATCGATGAACCAAACACAGAAACAGTCAAGAAACTTCACTCATTCAATGAGTAAAAAGACCCTGTGTGCCCCTCTTCAATCTGACCGATTCACATGATGCTTTTGATGACGCTGGTCCATATATTAACCATATTTAAATCAGAATACAAAATTAAATATTGCAACATTCCTTCATCATGTGAATAATAATTTCTGCGTGTTGGAAACAAAGAAAACAGATTCAAACAAAAAACATCTCAAACTCTTTCTTTTCGAAAGTAGTATAGATGAATGCGAAAGACTGTTTACGGAGGAAATCGAAGATCACATACTGCCTATGCATACAGATAGAAGCAGAAAAAGAAGATGGTTATAATAACAATGGCCAACAAATGTGTTAGTTCATATTTGACACTTACATATTCCCACTTCTGTAGGACTTTAATGCCTGCCTTAGTATATGACCAATGTGAGGGTTCTTCTCCGCCATAAACCGGGCCCATCTGGGGACGACATGCAATCAGTGATTAAACATTCACGCGTATCCAATATCTCATGTAGCGCAACAGAAATGATACAGGGGAAGGGTTGGGACAGGTGCTCCTAAATCCACAACATTATCAGTTGAAAACCAATATATGCAAAAACACATCAGACATATTTTGTCCATATTACAGTGAAGCCCCAGTCTCCCACAAACATTTTGTCATATTGGCTTGTTAATTTTCTCCCACTATCAATCTCCATATAAATAGAGAATAGACATAACATTGACACCCAAAATACAATTCTATAAACTGACAGACATGAAAACAGGTTTAGAAGGAGTTGAAAAAGTGGTCGATACTTCATGTAGGAACTATTGTCTGGGTCTTTGTGTCGCTGAAAAGGCAGAAGTCTAGACACAATGTTGTCCCCAGACTTGGCTATTGTATGCATTGTCTTGTGATTCTTACATGGAGTATGAATTGAAAAAGTAACATAGTAACTTGGAAACCCTTTTTCTGTTCTAGTATCAGGCGTGACTATAAAGAAATAGGGACATACTCTAATGCCAAGGGGACAATACAGAAATAAGGACATACTCTAATGCCAAGGGGACAATACAGAAATAGGGACATACTCTAATGCCAAGGGGACAATACAGAAATAGGGACATACTCTAATGCCAAGGGGACAATACAGAAATAGGGACATACTCTAATGCCAAGGGGACAATACAGAAATAGGGGCATACTCTAATGTCAAGGGGACAATACAGAAATAGGGACATACTCTAATGCCAAGGGGACAATACAGAAATAGGGACATACTCTAATGCCAAGGGGACAATACAGAAATAGGGACATACTCTAACGCCAAGGGGACAATACAGAAATAGGGACATACTCTAATGCCAAGGGGACAATACAGAAATAGGGACATACTCTAATGCCAAGGGGACAATACAGAAATAGGGACATACTCTAATGCCAAGGGGACAATACAGAAATAGGGACATACTCTAACGCCAAGGGGACAATACAGAAATAGGGACATACTCTAATGCCAAGGGGACAATACAGAAATAGGGACATACTCTAATGCCAAGGGGACAATACAGAAATAGGGACATACTCTAATGCCAAGGGGACGATACAGAAATAGGGACATACTCTAATGCCAAGGGGACGATACAGAAATAGGGACATACTCTAATGC
This sequence comes from Hanleya hanleyi, assembly GCA_036873755.1. NCBI lineage: Eukaryota > Metazoa > Mollusca > Polyplacophora > Lepidopleurida > Hanleyidae > Hanleya > Hanleya hanleyi. The sequence goes on from JAVTVY010032423.1 coordinate 18,994, forward strand.
CAAGGGGACAATACAGAAATATGGACATACTCTAACGCCAAGGGGACAATACGCTCCATTTGATCTGTTCCCCTTATGAAGAAGTAAGCCAACATGACTCCAGCATCAAACTGTCCTCGTACTGCGGCCCACTCAAACATCTTAAAAGCCTTGTGCTGAGGGGAAAGAAAAGAATGATACAATCAATAAATGTACAAACACTGTATGTGAAGTATCAGCACAAGTGCATGCCTGTCATGAGTAAGGATATGAAAATACTGTTACTTTATATGTCAAAGATTCATTTTGAAACAAGATATTTAAGCCTGCATGGAAACACGTTAAATCAGATTGAACACACATTGTTTGGCTGATATTTCAAGTAGGATTCTGTAGTTCAGGCCGTCACATTACTGCAAAGCCTTATCTAGACTCATTGTTGTATCCAGACAGTCTACTGTTCTCCTTTGTCTCAACACCCTTTAATGAATGATGGAGCCATTATTCAGTTCTGCCAGAAAGATAAGAATGACCCACCTTATCTAAGGTATGATTGGGGTATTTCCCGGTCAGGTACATATGTCCTAGGTTATGACCAGCGTCAGGGTTACCCAGGGAGTAAGCCCTCCCTAACAAACTGGCAGCTCTCGTATAGTTCTTCTCATTCTCTAAGGCATGCCAGCCTAGGGCACTCAATGCATTGGCATTTCCCTGTTAGATGAAAAGCAAATCATTGACCCTTTCTCATTATGTGACACAGTATTCAGCTACTAAGTAAATGTAGGGTAATTCCTTCAATAATTCAATCATAGTGTCTGTTTTATCTGTTTTTATGTCATAGTGTTGTCCTACCTGTTTTTATGTCATAGTGCAGGTGTCTGTGAGCAAAGTATAGATCTTACGTGTGTTATGTTTGTTTTATGTTTCAATGCCATAGTATTGTACGTGTTGCATGTCTTAATGATAATACTTTCTATATGTATCATATATGGAAATAAAGTATTGATTTGCTTTGCAATTGCAGGAAGTGAAATTTCCCACCATAAATTCTGGGGGTGATCCAATTAATTAGTACAAGAAGTTCATAAAGTGGTTCAAAATTATCCATATAATCCAATATTTCATCATTAGTTCAATGATTTTAGAGGGTGATCAAATTAGTGATATGAGGATTGAATTAATAGAGGTATTACCCTACTATCCATACTTCTGTTATTTGCTAGTACACAGGAGTTTTACTGAATACATTCTTAGACATAATCTTGACAGTTAAAATCTTTTCATCTCTACCACACTGTTTGTCACTGTACTCATCATTACCCCATTAAAGATTATAAGATGAAAATCAACACTGGAGAGAATATTAACCATCTCAACCTCACCTGTTATCTCAGTTAGAACAAAATTTTCATCCCAAAAATATATAGGATATTTCATATGTGGGATTCATGCTTCTAGCTTGTGTCCTGTTTCTGGACTGGTTAGTTTTTGCTACCCAGACCTATTTCCCATGTCATACAGGGAGAAAGCTCTTACCTTATTGGCGGACTTCTCCAGGTATTCCAATCCTTTACTGATATTCTTGTCCGTACCTTGACCCTGAAATCAATTTATAACACCATGAATTTAAAGAGCTACAGCCATGTATCTCGATCATCAGCATGTACTTAAGAGGGAAAACAGGACATATAAAACAATCTGAGATGATCTGAGTGCTGTGAAACCTTCTGTAGGAGTGATGAATTCCATTGGCAATTTAAAGAGCTTAATTGACATTCTAATGAAGCTTTAGCAATATCAGTCCAACAGAATGCCACATTAGCAGAGCACTATATGTTTGCACAGCCGCAAGGATAGTCATTCACACGCTGTTCCAGGGGAGACAACCCAGTTGAACACTCACTCCATTCCCTATGATTTACTCACCCTCATCAGTACAATACCATAGTCATACATGGCTGTGGGGTCCTCATGTTCTGCCCCCAATCTGAAGTACTCCAACGCCGCCTGGACATTCCTTCGTAATCCCTGACTACCCCAAAATAATGACCTCGCCGTCCATTGCTGCCAAACAGATAGAACAGTTCAAAAACACCGTACTGAAATGGTCATATAAAATACCCAGTGTAATAATTGAAAATTACAGCAGCTCTGTAGGTATTGGTAACTGTACCAACTGTTACAACAAATACACTGGCAATCTTACTTTGCATGATAGTACTGCAGACCCAGTCACTTCAATTTTCAGCTCCAACTAGATTTATTATTGAAAGAAGAAGCCAGGGAGACTAGTGTCTCCATATCATAACCCATGGTGATAGCCTCACTGATTTAAGGACCCTAAACTCTTTCAAAATCTAGTCGAGACTCAATCTACTGATGTGAATATCTGGGTAATCATGCAGTACTATCTGGATTGATCACGTTACCATGGTTACAGTAATATACTGACCTGTGCTCCCAGAACTCCTTGTTGTGCCTGATGTTTCATCCACATGAAGATATCACCATCTTCATCTGTCTGTTCATTTAACTGAAATTCATCTGTCAGTCTCACAGATTCTGTCATCACCTGTTCACAATCATATAATTACTTCAGTCAATTCAGTATTATTCAGTTATTATTAATGCCAGTGAATTGTTATTACAGTGAAACCTGGATATACTGACTGGTCACTAGACCGAGCAAAAACGTCGGTTTTGACAGTGTATCGGTTTTCTCAGGGGTCGTGATGGCAGCAGTCTTACCAACATGAACCGACCCGACAACTACAACAACTACGCTGCTGGAAGGAAGTAAACGTGTTGCAATATTAATGTTTTTTCTGATACTGACAATACATAAATGTTGTTGATGTGTTTCAATATATTCAGTTCTGTCAGAGTTGGTTTCGGGAATGCCTTATCAGAGACCTCGGCAGAGAATTTTACTCTGCGACATTTAGCTGGTCATCCAGACATGGATGTTTACCACCTGCTATATATCCGAGATGGTTTATCTGATTTATTACAAAATAAGAATGGTCATACTCAGAAGCTCACATGTCTGGTCAAACTCACTTGGAACAATTTTCTGCCAAGAATGGTGTTAAATTAATGTCGTTATAAGAAAGACTCTGAGGTTAGATTTTGCAGGACAAAATGGTTTGAACGAGTTTGAAACCAAAACAGGTGCATCAAGTACATTACTGGTCAAGGGAGGTAATCCGAAAGTACAGTGAATGACAGACCCACAATGGTGATGATTTTTAAAATGACGATTTGCCACCTCAGAAAAGAACATTCAAATTGATGAGTGTTGTTTGAGTAGGACTGAAATAGGAAATTAACGGAAGAAAGACAATGAGTGTTGACATTGAAACACCTTGATCGACTGTCTGGTAGGGAGTTTAGGCATGTGAGCGGATTAGTCTAATAGGTCCACCATCTGCTGACCCCCCGACGGGCTGATGGCGAGTTAAGCAGAAGACTATGGACGGTTAGACACATGCTGCATCGGTGTTTACAGGGTCAATTAACATTGTTTAGATAGGTTTGCATTTAAAAACATGGTCGGTTCTGGTAGGGACAGGTTCCTGTGTTTAGGTATTTAATATGAGAAGTGGACCAAAGAGTTTGGTCGGTGTTGACGGGATTCTGGTGTTTCCAGGGGTCAGTGTTCCCAGGTTTCACTGAATAATCAATTGTCGCTACTAATCAATTATCATTAATGAACAGTCATTTTTAATTAACTGTCTTTGTTAAACAATTATGAATTGCAATTATTCCCTACAAACAATGTTCAAGATGTAACCATATACATGGGAGTGTGGTGTCTGAGAAGTAACAACTTCAAGAAAATAATTCAGTTTCCAGGTTCAACATTTAATTCTATTACATAACACATTACTGAATACAGAAGTAAAATCATTAACCATTCCTCACTTGTACATTGTACCATCAGATAGGCAACGTACAATTGCATCTACTCTGTCATACAGACAGACAGACAGATAGACAGACAGACAAGATCGTATATTCCCTGGAAACTAATCCCAGGAGAGATACTCACATCAGCGTCCTTGTGCTGTTCACGATCCTCTCTGGCTCTGTCTGCTACATACTTGTAGTACACTGGGGAACAAATATAACAATCACCTTATCAGCAGAAAAAGAAGGATCTCCTCCAAATTCAATAACATCATAAGCATGTTTCAGGATTGATATCATCCATGGGATACTGTTATTAGTTCTATGATTCAACAGAATAACTATTCAATAGAGGTTTACAGAATCAACAGTGCATCATGGAATATCTTCCAGTTTTAAAAAAATTGATTGATCGATTCAAATTTTCAAACAGAAATCCAGGATTTTCATTGGCCTGTGGAGACAATCGGAAGAAAATCCAGCCAATGATTCTGTCAAGGTTCATTGAGACAATTGTGAGAAGAAGGACATGTTTCAGTGCCACCATACTGTGGTTTACTGAAGCAAATCTATTCCTCAACTGTGTAACTGACTTACTGTAAGCCTGTTCTTGGTCTGTGGGTATGCCATCTATTCCCAGGTTATGTTTATTTCCCAGAGACATCATGGAGAGGCGGTGTTTCTCTATGACTGCCAGCATCAAGTACGCATGTGACTGTAATATATATCATGATCATCATAGGTCTAAAAGTTTCATGAAAGAATGAAAACAGCATTCAGATCATGTGTATCCGTGTTCTTCCGGTGGATACATGTATGAATATGAATGTTTGTTGGAAATTCTTTATAAAAAATAAAACAGAATTACATATTGCAAGTGTTCATCCTTATTGACCATAATCTTGAAGATGGTGCAAACCTGGCAACTAATAAATCACATTGTCTATATTACCTGAATTTCATCAGCCTTGGTCTGGAAGCCATTACTAAGGATGACTGACAGCATGTACATCGCATCATAACTGTTATAACAGGCTGCCTGTTTTAACAACTTGATTGAGTCTGGAATATTGTCTATAGAATCTTCCTGAAATGAACAAGACAATGATAGATTTTAGTGTAACAGTCGCTAGCTTAGCAGCTTCATTGTTGTGTAATTGTTTCAGTCAGGGCATTAACCCTTCATGTATCATCTGCATTTCCAATTACACTGGAGAACAATATAACATAACAATATGCAGGACAACTTCTAAATTGGCACAATACCACAACTTACATTAGCATGTTCAGTGTTATGCATCATGGTAAAAGCATTGCTCGGTCAAACTGGTTTTATCAAATACAATTTGCATAAATTGTCTCCAAAATTTCTTGGGCAACATTTGATAAATGGTCTTGGATGAACAGCAGCTATTAACATTATAGTTCTATAATATTACTTAATTATACTTATCTTAATTGAGACGGCACAAATGTAAAAGAGTCAGTAAACTGTTAGGGTAACAATTCTGTGCAGAGGAAAATATCATCCCGTCAATATCAACTTACAATTAACGTGACGACATGGTCATATATAGCTTTGCCAATGTCGTCATGGTTAACAGCATGTCCAGCCAGCACAAGTTGTTTGACCACACGGTTTACAAGGAAGTATTGTTTGGACTTTGGACCAAGCCATATGGGACACTGATCTGACTGTGGTCCCTTAATTTGATTCCATCGAATGTCTTCAAAGAAATCTGGACAGGTTTCTGGATAAAATAAGTAAATGTTGTATAATTACCAAATGAGCTAACATTTGTTGACTGATGAATAGTCAATTCATATATCTTCATTTTTGTCTGTCCTGATAGGTGTTCATAATGATAGCCTATAGTACAGCTGCAAGTATAAGGCCCACATTTCCTTAGCTTGAAACTTTACAAGATGTGGAATCATTACAATTTTGATGTTTACATTGACCATGCTAATTACTATACAAGGAATAATGTGCTTGACCCATAAACTTAGTCTTCTTCAAACATCCTCCAATATACATCAATGGCAGCCGCCTATGTACTGTAGAGTCAATATGGATAAAGTTGTTACCTTTATGGCAAGTATGCGACTCGCTGATCTGATATTAAGATAATATAAACAAACACAAATCTGCAAGAGGTAACTCTGACAGAGAAGGGCGTACGGAGGTTAACTGAACAATGTGATATGGGAACTCCTATCTATCAAGTTGGTACACTAACACAGAGACAGTTTCCATCAACAGCCAGTGACAGTTCTAAACTGGTTTCATCAACAGCCAGTGACAGAAACTGGTTTCATCAACAGCCAGTGACAGAAACTGGTTTCATCAACAGCCAGTGACAGAAACTGGTTTCATCAACAAGTTATAATCTCACCATTTTTCTGTCTTTCCAATCTCAAGGTCTGACTCTGATAAATTCGGTGTCGTATTTTATCCGTGTAAGTAATGCAGCGCTGTTCCCGGGCAGAAATTCCCAGCTCAAACATCGGGTGAAATGGACTTGGACGAGGAATCTAAACAGTACAAAACAGTGAACGTCAGAAGTCTGAATTCATAATATCTCTTCAATATTCTGATGACAATTAGCTGGTATCCATTAAACACAATATAAAAGTACCCTAGTATTCTGATGAAATAATACATCATCAATAATAGGATATAAACTTAATGATGTTGTTGACTGACCTTGTCTTCAGTGTAGGCTTCATTCCTGTAGACAGTAGCCTGACCAATATAGCCTTTAAAGGCTGGCATGAGTTCAGACCCTCCAAACGTGAACAGCCCTGCTGTATCATCATATTCTACATCTTCTGGAAGACTAAAAATTGCAAACAGGTGTGAGAATGCTTTCATCTGAGAGTCGTGATAACACTTCTGCATGACCATGCTTCACCATACAGGTGTGACTGCTTCACTGCACAATTCAGCCACTGGTGTGACTACATTGTAGTCATGCACATGTGACAATACTTCTGGCATGCAGTTGTGACAGTTACATTACAATCATACAAGTGTGATAAAACTTCAGTCATACAGAAATAACGAGATCCAATAGGTTTGACAACACATAACAATACACAATACATTTCAACCATACACGTGACAACAAATTCATATACAGGAGTGACACATTTTAAATCATACAGGTATGACAATACTCAAACCATACATGTGTGACAACAGTTCAATCAAACAGGTGTGACAATAGTTGAGTCATATAAGTATCACAACAATTCAGTCATACAGGCAACAGGTGGGACAATAGTTCTGTCATATAGATACATGTATGACAACAATTCAGTCATACACGTGTGACAATGCAGCAGCAACAGGTGTAACAACATTTCAGTCAAGCAGGTGTGACATTCAGTGATACAGGTGTGACTGCTTCGGAAACAGGTGTGACACCACTTCAGTCAACAGGTGTGACAATAGTTCAGTCAAACAGATATATGACAACACATCAGTCATACTGCATGGTGTGACAACAGTTCAGTAACATGTGTAACAACAGTTCAGTCAAACAGGTGTGAAAATAGTTCAACCATACATGTGTACTGGTGTGACAATGCTTCAGTCATACTGGTGTGACAACACTTCATTAACAGGTGTAACATCACTTCAGTGATACAAGTGTTGTTTTGTGCATAATACTTACATGAGGTAGGTCTCCTCTGTTATGTTGAAGTTCTCTCCAAATCGCAGAGATAGATCCCACTGTAATGATGAAGTTCAAACAAGGTTACTTCTCAATTATGTGAATCATCTACAGAAATTCAAAGTACATGCCTGGCCATATAACACAACTTACCCAATAAATACCAGCTGATAGCACACACAATGTGCAAGAAATTGAAGACCAATGGACACAAAGTCTCCATGACAGAACTTAAGTGATGTGAGCAATGAACAAAAAAATGAGTTGAAGTCAGCCATCATGAAAACATTTTGTCACCGAAACCCGTATCAATTCATATCATTGGTCGATTACACGGCTTGAAATAGCCATATCACGACACACGGGTTTGAAATAATTCACACACGGGTTTGAAATAGTTTGTAACCTGTTGCCCTTGACTACCGATCAAAACGAGGCTACGGAAATTCATCTGCTACTGATCGCAAAAAATGTCAACAAATTCAGCTGAACGAAGGTTTGTCGCACTTTTATCTCGACTGTGGGCTTTTGCAGCATTCTTCCAATGATGATTGTCTTTCAATTTGAGAATATACAAGTGATATGTGAAAGTATCCATTATTTGGTGGCAAAATCGTTATCTAGGTTTGAGTCAGGGTTGATCGGGTTTTGTGAACTGCCTGTGAAATTTCAACCCTGCGCGCGGCTCAGGGTTAAAATTTCATAAGCAGGTCACAAAACCCGATCAACCCTGACTCAAACCTAGATAACTCATAATCTACTACTAGAAGGAAATGAACAAGATGTCTGTAACATTAGATTACACTGGCTAGACTAGCAGATGATACGACACCAATGCCCAGTAAATTACATCTCAGCTAGCCTTCCCACAGTCGGTCAGATGAGTGAGTGACTGTCTGTGACGTGGCCCTGTCCATGGCAGTGGGAGACTACTCCAAGTCCAACCCTATCTGTGGTATACAGTCATAGTTTACCTATTCACCATACAGGTTGTCATCGGTGATGATACTTACCTTCTGTTTGGTAAATGTAAACACTAGATGCACCCATTGCAATTTGGGGATTTGGAATGGGGTCAGTACAGCCATTGGTGTTCCACCTGCCAGCGATATCTGTATGTGCAGATAACCTACAATAGACAAACATAAACTGATCCTAGCGGAGACGCATACGTTAACACGTTTTTGAGCAGGTCCAAATGACGATATTATTGGAAGGAATGTCCAAATGGACATCCTGATATCAGAATCTTTAGCTGTGAAAATCTTGTGAAACAATGTCATTACCTAAGTCCTTATATGTGAACTTTCACTGACGTTAATAGCCAAACGAGCCATTTGTTTATACTGGCAATGTTAGATATTTATTTTAAACGCTTATTTAACTTCGAGACAATAAAGTCTTCAAAGTTGTTTTTATTACATTTTGGCAGTCGCTATCAGACTTGTCAAAGCACTACACAGCCCAGTGGGCAATGGCAACATTTTGTGTCTCCTACAGCTAAATATTCCAATATCGAGACATCCGTATTCTGCCCAAATACCAATAACAAAAGTCATATCTATATCTCTGGGTTGTATCTGTCTGTCTGTCTGTCAGATTGCGACAGTCAGTTTGGATGGTGGAGGAAGCCAGAGTATCCTGGTAGTGGTTCTCCCCCCCCCCCCCATGTATTGTGACTGGATATACATGCTGTACCGCAGAGTAAATCTTCCATTAATTCATGTATAATACTCACCGCCTTTATTCACACATATTAGGGGAGACAGGAAGATATCATCCTGGCTAAAATGATGCATGAGACTGCAAAGATGTGACGTCGTGCAGTAATCCAGTATGTACACCCACATCGACACTGTGAACCTGGGGAAAACAGATAGAGATAATCAATCATCAAATTGCCACACCTCTCCGCAGCTCAGTACACTGAAATAATGAAACTATACATGTACATTCTATCCCAGAATTCAAAACTAATGGAGGTTATACTGTACAATATACCCAGAATGCATTACATTTCAATCCCGGTTACACTTTATTGACATTCAGTGATATCAAATATGCTAGATCAGTAAAAGGTAACAATTCACTGGCTAACTAGATATTTTAAAATCAAACAACAATTATCATGATTTCCACCAGTCTTACTTTGGAAGTTCAGTATGTCGCTCTCTCTCCAGAATTGGATCTCGATATTTCTGAAATCGTCTGTAAGTCCCGTGATGTAAACCAGATAATACTAACGGGTATTTCACTGCCTGCACCACTTCTGAAACATAAAAAAAAACTTGTACACATGTATAAGGAGTAAAATTGCTGGATTTTTCTGCCATAAATTTATGATACAGTTACCATGTACATGATACTGTATGTGAGAATAATGACTTTGGACAAATGAGTGAGTAGGATTTAACATCGTTTTCAACCTGTTATTTAGTCATATCACAACAGTGTCTACATGTGCCAGGACACAAGAGTGTCCACAGTTCCTATTATCCTGGACACTGATTAGCCCAGCCAGCAGCCATACTGACCCGGCTCAACGTTGTTTAACTTCGCTTAAAATGTAAGCTTATTTTATTTATTCTATGCCCTAACATGTTAAATGTAATTATGAAATTCTTACCTTGCTCTTGTGGACAATATCCAATGTTGGAAGCATCTAAAATACTGTTGATGACACCTGACCAAGAGAGGCATATATCTGTATTGAGGGGCCTTGAATATGGCGTTAAAACACTGGTGTTATAGGCTACTTTTACAAAAGCTCTTGTATACAAATCATAAGTATGTCGTGTCCTTTCCCAGGAGTCGGGGTCTAGAAGCCAGGCTCGTATCCTGGGTCTAGAAAGTGTTATAAAATAAGGATTAAATCTATCTGGTCTATTCCCATATTTGGCAGGAATATTTAACTTTATCTGCTTTTTACGAACAAAACTTTGACGTCCACCTGAACACTTCCAGGCTTTTTGGAATATTTTCTGCGTCCGTTTAATTTCTGTGGTTGCAACAATTTCAAGTCCCACAACTCTTTCCCGACTACATCGGTACTCCACAGTCAATATGACATGGTTGTCTATCACAGAAGGTGGATCCAAAATCTGGATCAGGTCCTGATTTCGGATGGAGTTTGAATTGAGCACCACTGACATTGTTTCTGGTTTGTAGTTTTCATTTTCTTGTGCCTGACTAGCCTGAATAAAAAGAAAGAATAAGAACATTAGACAGATAGATTTGCAATCATCTGTACTACACCTTTGGTAATTTTACATAGACTCAACTGCCCTGCACATAATCCTCGTGATATTTCCTGCTGTGCATTTAAGAAACCTTTTGGTTCAGAGCTATTTTAACCACTACACTGACACAATGGACCATGTAAAAACCTCAGTTAATGTATAAATAGTGAGTGAGTGAATAGAATTTAACGTCGCTTTCAACAGTATTTCAGCTACATGTATATCGTGACGAACTAAGCACCACCCATCCAAGTTGCGTTCCTGCTACTTCAAAGAAGAAATCTTTGAAGCAGCATGGAACCAGACACCCGCCATCCACCCTATAAAACACTGAGGGCAACACAGAAGACACAGACAGGACACTCACATGGTGCAATAAGTGATATTACAGTGCCAGACATCACATTATCAAGTTCCTGCTGCTTCTCAGCAAAATGCATTGAAGCAACAGGAACCTGTGCCCACCTAACCACCCGCACATGATGACCAATGAAGATATTAATCAAAACTAATAGGCTCATTAAACTTAATGGTTCGTTTATTGTCACCTGCTGGCCAGGAAAGGGGAACAGCCTGGCGGACAGATTTGAGTTTGATTTTTTAGTATCTACTTTTAGTTGGGCACAAAGCATTCTATAATGCATTGAAACAAGCTGACAGGTGAACTGTTGATTCTGTTTGCAGAATAAATAAATATGATTGTTTTTTTAATTAATTTTTGAAGCATAAATCAACTCTCTAATCTCTGAAGAAGCATGAGAAATGAAATTTTCCATGCTTGTTGGCACACGTTGCTAAAACAACTTGTATCTTGGACACTGCAGAATGAAAATAATTAACAAAACAAACTTCGGGGTGAAAGTAAAATTGGGGGCAGATGGTGATATTAAACGAACTATTAATTTTAATGAGGATTGGAATAGAACAAATATAATTTTGTGAGCATCCGTTAACGACATTTGCACATTTTAGCACATTAATGCACCGAATATAATGTGATACTAAAGTCTGACTGTGTTTGAAAACAAACATGACAAATATGTGATCAAATCATTCTGCCAACATTGAAAAATGTGTAGTCCAGATAATTACATGTAGATGCACATTGCATTCCACAACTGTGTTTCATGAGTGTCGCCAGGATTTCTTTAGAGGGGACCCGTTCCCTATGCTCATTATATTAGAGGGCATGGCAGCGTACTGTCCAATTTTGGGAAATAACATATCGTGTGGGCTCTGAGAGAGGGGTCATTCGCACCCAATGACTCCGCTTAGTGACACTCACTGACTTACAAATGAACTTTCCGCTTTTTATTTATTCTATCAAACTTGAGGGTCATGGACTTCTAACAATGCAAGCTTTCATTTACTCTCTGATTTTGTCACCTGATTGGTTAGATGGAAATTCCTCCCATTATTATTGTGAGCACCCTCTTACAGAAGAGTTTAGAACTTGCATAATCCTGCCACTTACTGGGGTGGTTGAGGCATAAAACATAAGCAGGGAGATCTTGGAATGCTGTCACACCAATAAAATTGATTGTAATTTGTAGGCAATAACATACAACTTAGGCTCATTAAACTTAATTGTTCGTTTATATCATCTGCTTGCCTGAAAAGTGGGGTGGATTTCATTTTTATTTGTTATTTCTATTTTTAAATGTATTAATTAGTTGAGAGCTAATTGTTGTATCACTAATTCAATTGGCAAAAAACACAAATATTTTTCTAACCAAAAAATCATGATAAATAAAAGATCCAGTTTGAAGGCTATGGAATTCATGCCGAGATAGATCCTACAGCATTAACTGAAAGAGTCTGTGAGAATCATTGCCCTACTCATCTTAACACAGACTAGATTGGTCACGGTGGGGCAACTATCCAGTTCAATAAGGTTGTGACATTCCCAAAAAGCACAGTTCAATCAGAAAATTGCCCCAAAAAGTACGTAAACAAAATGTCAAACCGCGACGTCGTCAAAAGAATTCAGAAATTAACTGATTATGTGGAATGTGACAATCTTTGTTGGAGCTACCACTTCACAGCGGCGGCGGAAGCTCCCAAAAACGGGGGGGCTCGACTGTCATAGCACTTTAGGTGAGGGTCCAGGGACCGCCTAGGCTCCGCGCTCCTAGATGGCTGTAGACGCATTCTGGCCAATTTCCGGCATATCAAACGACATATCATCACTATATAATCAAAGTTGTTATTGTGATTTTTCTCGTCATTTAAATTGAGTTGATAACTTTTGAATGTAAAAAAAGTATCTTTCCTTTCCAAAATTCGAACTCTACGCAGTGATCTCGAAGAAATTAACATTTCAGCAGAGGGTTGGAGAGCGCTGACACGTTTGGAGAGAAAAGTATGAACACAAAAAAGAAATAATATGAACGCAATTTTGATTTCTAAATTTGATAATCAGCTAATCGTCCAATAAAGCTAGTGCAATTTCTATGAAAACTAACATCTAAAACAGTTATTGGTCATTGCGAACGGAACAGAAGAATGACAAATCAGAGCACTTTAAACCAAACAACAACGTGCCCCTCCAGTGCAAAGTCGCCATTCCATGAAAACCTAGCCTACAGGGCAGCGCGAAGCGCCGCGGGGAAAAAACCGACCTGTACATCTGGTCACATTAGGACCAAAATCATGAAAAAGACACCCAGCTTTTGTTGAAACTGGGGGGCTGAGCCCCCACCCTCTCCAAACTGGGGGGTTGCACCCCCCTACCCCCCCCGCTTCCGCCGCCCCTGCTTTAACACCATATGATAATAAGCTACATGTAGCATGTGACCAAAAGCTTGAGTATTTACTGCTTGAAGAGAAAATATCGCTTGCGATCATGTCCGATTACTCACGCCTCAGTCACGAGAAATCAGAACAGTCTGATACATCTGAACGTTGCACATGACGAAGTCATGAGTAAAAGTTTGCCTACACGATTCCTTGCGATCTGGTCTGCTTATCACTGATAGAATCGCGAAGGTGTGCACCGGCGTTGACCCTTTGCATTGTTCATTTTTCACAGAGCTCAGACAGGGCATGAATTTACCATAAAACTTTACCAGACCATCGGGCTGGTATATTTCATTATACAATTTACAAAGGTGAAATTCTTTAATTATAATCAGCCAGTGGGGCTGGTTAGCTAGCTTTAGAACTATATTCAACCAGACAAGTTCTAAATTCACCAGCCACGGGCTGCCGGGCTTGTAGCAATTTCGAGCCCTGTCAGGAATCACAATGTTAAACTACAAACAAAATGATATAGCATGAATATTCCTCAACATTGTCCTAATATACGACAAAACTAGGATGGTGATTGAGGATAAATTTCGGTGAACAGATCATCTAGTGAATCTGAATCAGAATTCTGAGTGGAATAACTTGTCCTAGATATTGCAGAATTTCTTCTTTTTTTCTTCTTTTTTTTTAATGTTCGGGGCAGCGAGAAAATCAGAGGCGGGCGATGATGATAAATGAACTATTAAGTTTAATGAGCCTTACCAAAGTATAATGAAAAGAAAATCTAATTTTGAATGGCTAAATTATACCTCTCTTCCCGTCACTCAAATTTCAATTATTTACCTCTCCAGTTCTCTTCAGACAAAGCCAGAATGGGATTTTATGATTTGACATACTGTTACAGACATATGACATATTATTCTTAGAAACGTAGAATAGAAAGGCAATGAAAAAGAAAATATAATAAGAGTTTGTGTGACTGATACAACATTTGTTTGTTATCATCATGGCACCGGTACTTGATAAATCCAATGGTTTAAAATTCCCAATACTAACCCCCTCATGGACCCCACATAATCAATTATCACAGAAGGTAAAGACAAGCATTATAGACCTATCCACGACTCAATGTAGCAAGTCGATAAAGTCACACATGTTACCTTCCAGTCAATATATACACTAAGCAGCTAAAGCCAGTGCCACGTTGTCAAACTTCAAAGGTGTTCATCGCAAAACTCAAATGTCATCTTATAAAATACACAACCACGTCTTTCAAAACGATATATAATAACATTTGAAACTTTTTCCAAAGCAATCACAGAAGAAAACTGCACATTTCCATAAGTACGAACGACCGATTTGAACACTGTTGAAGGGGAACCCCGCCAATTTGTGGCAAATCATTTGACACACGATTGATTGACTTGCCAAAACAAAAACGCGACGACCAGCTAATATTTGTTATATAAACAAATATCCAGATGTACAGATATTTAAGCCGTATATTAGTCAATGTGCAACCAACAGATTTCTTACCTTTGAGGAAAACAGAGAAACAACTGTCAAAATAACACAGCACCGAAGTCCCTGTTTCAACTCCGCCGCCATGTTTACCCTGCAGGTTATGACGTCACGATCACTCCGGGGAAACCCTTCAAAACTTGACCACGTGCGTTTGTTTTGAAAGCGGTTTTGACAGGTCACAAAATCGACCGTTTTGGTATTTTGTCCTAGCCAGATAATCTTCGTCGTCTGGCGTTAAGAGTCATAGAAGACTCGGACTAGGTGACACCAAAATTTGGGGAAAATTCTTGTGCCAATGTCTGGTCATAGGTGTACGGACATTTCCCCCAGTGGACATTTCCCCCAGCGGACATTTCTCCCATGGACATTTCCCCCAGTGGGCTTTTCCCCCAGTGGACATTTCCCCCACCCTATATTGTTAGGTTATTTTGAATATAGTTTTTAAATAATTTGATAATGACACAATTTTTGTTTATTTTTTTTATTTTCTATATATAAGGATAAAAGGATTCCACATATGTTTTACGATAAATGAGTCACATAGTGATAAGATGTTATACATATACACAGTATATATGTATATCAGTATTATACAGTCTTATAGCACATTTTTAAAACAATATAAAAGATGTATACATGGTATATAAAGTCGGTGTCACGAAGCCATTTGATGAGAATAAAATTGAACTAAAGTGAAAACTGAGGTAAAAAATAGAGCAAAGTTATATTGTTTTTAAATACATCTTTTATTTTACCAGTATGTGATATAATTTTTCTTAAAATGTTAAAATATATATATGTACATGAATATTATATGTTATCACTGTGATCCATTATATTGTTTGAAAATGTGCTATATAAAATATAATGGACTCTCGTAAAGCTTATTGTAAAAATTTGTGCTATATTGTTTTTAAGACTATAATACTGCTATATAGTGTGCATATGTAAATATCTTATCACTATTTGACTGGTTTATCGTAAAACATATGTGGAAATTCTTATATTCTTTTTATAGAAAATAAAAAAATATTTAAAAAAATTGTGTTTTGCCAAATTATTTAAAAACTATGTTCAAAATAGCCTAAAAATATAGGTTGGGGGAAATGTCCACTGGGGGAAATGCCCGCTGGGTGAAATGCCCACTGGGGGAAATGTCCATGGGAAAAATGTCCGCTGGGGGATATGTCCACTGGGGGAAATGCCCTGGATTCCTGGTCATACCCCGTAGGGGAGAGTGGTGACACATGGCTATCGGACAGGGGGGAGACTTGGCTCCCCGGTTTCGGTGCAAACTCATGTAATTTTTCTCATATTTTTTTGTATAGCTCAGGAGGTTGATCCTATATCAGAAAATGATATAAAAATTGGGGCATAGCGTATTACTTTTTGCTGATTTTCAGCTTGTATATATTGTTGTTGTTTATCTGTAAATCCACTCTTAACTCGATGGGTATTTTTCACTGATGCTACAAGAAAAAATCACATGGTGCTATATTCCCAAAATGCTGTTTGTTCACGGCGGGCGGTGTTCGATCGATCAATACGTGTTGTCAGACTCATTGATGCCGAGTAGGGCAACAAAAAAAAACAAAAAAAGAAAAAAAAAAAAAGAGACATACAATATACAGTGGTAAGGTAGATAGAAATACTATGTACATTATAAACTGGAGAAACATGGTAATGTTATTTACAATCCTTGTACGGGTGGCATAGCTGATGCGACTAATTTAAATACATGTTCTAGGGAGGGTAGGTCTTTCCCAGGTAGTCACAGACTGCTCCCACTATCTTAGAATTGTGCTCCCTTGAGAGGACCTCATTGTGCCCACTTAGCACCTGTAGGTTGATCTCCCCCACAATAGATCCTTTCTCCCTGTTGGAAAGACACAGAGTCTGATTCACTATGTCCATCAGGGAATCACGTTCTTCTTCAAATCTCGAGCACTGGAAGACATAATGATGTACTGTCTCAGGCACATTGCAGACACTGCAGTCTGCTGACGTTAGGTTGGTGTATATATAACGTCATCATCCGAACGCATGGCACGATCATACGTAGAAACTTCTGCTCGTAGCCATGCGGTAACGGGTGCTATCTGAGTGTAATAGGGCGTTTCCCAAATGGTCACATCCGACTGGTCCCGTTACATCCGACATCGGTGCAATCACATTCATACAACGAAGACACACCTCCAGAAAGCGATCGATTGAAATGATCCCATGGTGGGCCGGGCCTCGAAGTGCCCCCATCACAAAATAAAAAGCATATCATTTTACTGTGAACTGCCGCAGATTTTATTTTGTTTTCAAATATGTTAGGCCGTTTGTAATATGATTTTTCTTAAGATAAACAAAGAAGCATGCTCCACTAGAGTGAGAGATAAAATAGCTAATTCGCACAACTTCGTGTTGGTCTCGCGTAGACTCCCCCAGTCTTGCGCCTCGTGAAACTGACATGTCTGCATGTCTGAGAAATATTTAAATACAGATAATTTCATTGGCTCGTTTAAATGGGGCCGACATTTGACCTCATGCTTTGGGAACAACTTTCGAACTGGATTATCTCCCTCTAGATATAGATGGCGCCGTGTGAAATACATGCCGAATCACAGCGATAAACTAAGGGTAGTTTTAAGTGAAACGTGAAATGCACCCAATACTTGAGACATAAATGTTTTCAGAATATTCAAAAGTCATGTCACTTTTCTCATTTTTACCTCCGTCGATGAGACGGAGCAACCTCGCCACCAGGGGTCGCTCTCCGCTGGACAATTGGCCGCTCCGATGGCTCTGGTTTCGAGATTGCAGACGGAGGTCCAGGAGCGCAACGTGAAATCTCCCGCCAAATAATTGTCATATGGGGAACCCACGACTCATAGGATTTCCAATAGGGATTGTCATGGTTCCCGACGAAATTTTGAGGCACTTTTCTTGGACACAATTGAAATAATGGGGTTCCCCACTGCAATGCATTGCAGTGGGCCTTGCTTCTGTAGTCGGATTCCACCTCCCATCTACCGGGAGATTTAACATGGCGGCCCTCCAGCTTGTAGAGACGGAGAATGCGATTTTTTGCCGTTTTTCTGATAAGTTTATTGTCACCATTTGATGTCATTACAACTCAATGATTCATAGTACACCACCCGTCATTTCTATATATCGTAAAGTATTTGTCGGCTGATGACTTAGGCCTATGTCGAAGCCAACCAAATAGTCTAAGTTGTTGTTGTTGCATATCAAACTGACTGACTGGAAGACAACAGCACAATCGACGATGCCCTGATTTTACTGATATTTGTTTTCTTTCAGTTGATGATATCCACCAGCCTGGTTGTTTAAAAACAGTTATTCTAAATTTTGCTGATAAATTATATTCCGGGGAGGGGGGGGGGGGGCTATTTATCTTGGCATTTGGCAGTTGAATAATGGTCTGATTTTGCAGAAGCACCAAATTGATCTACCTGCGTGAGTCTGTAAACTTATTTAATAAAGCTGATAAATAATATACATATACTTTTCTTTTCATTTATCCTAACAGTTTAGTGACATTCACATTGTGTGCTGTGACACTTGTTGATAATATTGTGAAAACTTATTCTGAATTGTAGCTGAAACAAAGGAGCTTACATTATTGAGATTTTTGACTGATAGCATGGATGGAACCTTTCGGAATTTTTTTTCTTTTTTTTTTTTCTTTCTTTTTTAGTTTTAAGACTGGGCATTTATTTGCCATACAATCACATTTCACATGCTTTGTTCAGCCCCGTGATCTGGAACCAAACAGACAGTATCACTAGATGAAATAAGGAGATCATGATATACATTTCAGGTTTTACCGATGCCAAATGACTTGAACAGAAGACAATTAGACAAAAAGAAAATCAATAAATATATCAATAAATAATAAATTAAATAGAAAATGTTCTTGTCTTTGCAAGGGGGACATTAGACACACTGACAACACAGACCATTCATTCAAATTTCGCCTTCCAGTGGGGAGGCAGAAATATTCCTCAAACACAGTATACATATTCTCTTTTGTGATCTAATTTTCGTTTGTCAAAATATTGCTCCATAGAGAAGTTACTGATATAAACAATCCTGTTCTAGATTATGATATACTGGATTATTATCATGCTCATGCCACTAACATGAACTCCAATCCAACCAGTGGTCAAGATCCATCATCGTTCTTCAGAATTCATATTATTGATCACTCATAGATTGGATTAAGTTCTCATAGTACTCAGTTCTCATTTCATACTTTTGCAAATTCTTGTAACATGGTCAGGTTCCAGTTCTATTAAGTACACGTATGAAAGGTGCGAACTGGTATGATGGATTTCATCTTGTTGTGTATGACGAAAGAATGAAATATAATGAAGGCCATAAATATTTACAATGAAGTGAGTTTTGATATTAAATATGTATACAATTGATTCCAACTTGCAGGGTTAGCACTTCTGATATCAGATGCAACAGGACTGTTACACAATGGATGTACTGGATGAAATGGAAAAACCAAAACAGACTATTGATTGGTTCAGCTGTGTCAGAAAGGTGTGGAATGACAGAGGTGGTGAAAATCAGAGTCAGTGATTGGCCACAAGCCCCCCCCCCCACATTGGATATCAGCTGATTCCTCAGGAAATAAACATTACGCATGTAATGACCACCGGCAGAGTGATACATGTGTCAATCGGTCAGACATTTTCAAGGTTGCCCAGTTCTAACTTAAAACAACCATGCCAGACTTCATTCCTTCTCTCAGAATAATTGGATCTAACTTTTACAGATAACCTGCAGCTCCCAATAGTTCCTGGATCTAGACTACATAAATGAAGGGATCTAGTTTATCGGTGCTATGGCAAAAATATCATGTAGAATGGGATTGTGTGGATAATATCAGATTCATGAAAGTTGAAGCCCTGCAGCATGCTCCACAAATATCATCAAAGGTCATAAAACTTTCTGGTCTGTGCCAGTGTGGATCTATACTTGTTTTTTTTTCACAAAATTATCTCCCTTGACTTGACTTGATTGTGTCTGAAATGATTTAGCTTCTAGAAACAAAGACTTCATTTCCTGAGTAGAGGTAAAAACCGAACATATTTTGATTATTTTATTCAAATTTCAATTCCACTTCTGGTATATGTACATGTATAAAATACATACAGAATGAACTGCATACAGAATAACACAAAGAACAGGTATATGTATCTCATTACATTCTTAATCAAAGATCATACCTGGGTGATATTACAACAATACCATGGTGTTATATATTGTTATGATTGGCTTAACTTTATCTGCTGAAGATATTTCTAATTTGAGGGTAATGGGCAATCATACTAAATTTATTTTCATAACTTCATTTATTTTCACAATAAGCAACATAATCGAGATTAGCAAGTGAAGTTTTACAACATAATATAATACGCATCATGAGTCTCCTTCAGTTTAGTGTAGACATATATACCCTTGAATATCTGTTATCATGATTCAGTCATAATATTGTCTGTATTATATTGATGTCGACAAGGAATATACATAATTATTTGATGGTATTATTAATTGTATGATTAACATGAACATTTTATTCGCTGAAATCCAGCCATTTGTTCCATATTCTCATCAGCCATCACCATTCAATATGAATGTGATACATGTACAAGTCCATGGTAATTGATACATTATGGTGAAGGTGACCTGTAACACCAGTATACAAAATTATTCCGAGCTCATTGAATCATCACATGATGCTGAGACAGATCAGAACAGAGTGTCGGTAAAATCAGATGTGTTTTGTAGAGGATTCTGTCGAGGATGCTATACTGTACACATACAAAATGTGAAGTGTTGATGTGTAGGGCCTATAGCATAAAATCAGGCACACAGGGTCTCATTTCTGCCGCTAACCTGCTGATTTGGGCGGGGGCGTCCTCTCAGGGAGAGGTGTGGGTGGGAAGGGGCGTAATGTCTCAAGCAGTATTCCAGGTTTTCCATCAATATACTCTATTCCATACCCCAATATTTCAAGCACGTGAAATCAAAGAAATATTATTTGCGGGGAATGTGACTTCCACATACCTAGCTGGACTAGTGGGGAACCCTCAATCTCAGGTTAATTACCATTGGTGAAGTTAACGTCCAACAAATGCAAAATTGAGCTTGGCATCCACTGTTATTCAGTTATGTACTATTCTCCCACTGACCCTGTTGCCTCGACGGAGGTCTTTGCGCTCATCCAGCGCTTGTTTAAATATGTATTCCTTGAAACATGTAGTTTTTGAATAACACAAATTTAAGGTAGGTCGCCATCCAAAAAAAGGGCATGAATGGGGCTCTGAATCTACAGGTACTCCCACACCCGCCATTTTGCATGAAGCCTCAACAATGCAACGTCATGACGTCGACAAATGCCACGCAACAAAGAGTTTGCAATTCGACGTCATGACGTCACAAGAGATAATTTATCAATTGCTTACAAAACGAGCCACTGAAACGTAAACGCTGCATGTCAAAGTATCTCAGGGTGCAGTCCACAGTAGACCCTCGTTGCTCGAAATAGACCCTTAGTATAGCCCTTCCCTCTTTCTGAGTTGCCAAACCATCCAGAATTACAACACATATAAGGGAAGTGGGAAGAGTATATAAACCCCCAATAAAAGTATATATTTTCTTCATGGGAATGCTCATACCATTAATTCAGCATACAAGCTAGCCAGTTATGCAAATTAAACCCGGGATAAATTTTCTTCCCTCGGAACGTACTCATGGATATTTTCTGGAAAATCTATTGAAATGATCCAAAATACGCCATATTTCGTTCATTTCCTGGAAAAATCTTGACAATCGATTCCAATAATATTTCTTCTCAGTGTTCCCCGTCTCGTGGCGAGATAAACGAGAGATCCTGAAGGATCTTGGCGCCCACCATTGTCCGATAATTGTAAGCTAATGACA
Source organism: Hanleya hanleyi (assembly GCA_036873755.1). Taxonomy (NCBI): domain Eukaryota; kingdom Metazoa; phylum Mollusca; class Polyplacophora; order Lepidopleurida; family Hanleyidae; genus Hanleya; species Hanleya hanleyi. Next base: position 41,042 of record JAVTVY010032423.1, read on the forward strand.
AGAGGATCTTTTTGTCCATTGTTACTAAGAACAAACGATTGATTTGTAATTTTGTTTACAGAATTTCGAATCTGAGCGAAAAAGATCGAAAAAGGGACACTGGAAAACAACAAGATATCATCTTTCTAAGTTTAAGGAGTTTCAAGCTTTCTAGAAACTGTACTTATGTCGGTTGTTATAGTACAAGAGAAAAGTTAGTCTGAAAGTGAATGTCCGGAGGATCCTTCGTCTTCGTTTTGTAGTATTTTTTTTTTTTTGCACGTGTCGTCATTGGGTACTGGAAGCGAAGACAAATCTCTTCGACCCTTTGGTATGAGCTATGAAACATAATTAAGATTTTATAATTAGGAACGAATTCTGTTCCGTTTACTGGGCTAGTTTGAGATATCTCTTTTAAGATACCATGCTCGAAAATAGTAAGACGGTACAATACTTAATACTGACGGGATCCACGCAGTAATGTTGAAACTTCGAAAGTGTCTGAATCCTGATTATCTTCCTTGGATCGAAACACGCAGTAGTCTACAGTTGTCGAGTTGTAACGTTGTGTCACAAGAGTGATGTTCCTTCATGTAGCCGACCCGTCGGCAAACGAAACAGTGGGGCAATTCACTGGACTGAAGAAAACTGATTTAACATTTGAAGAAATACATTATAATTCCGAATTATTTGAACCTCTTGATATGGAAGGTGAAGGTATGGATATTCTCTATTGTCACTATATAGAATATGCCCCACCGTTTGATCCGCCGACTCGTGTGATGCAACGTCACAACTCGGGAATACCGTATTAATTTGAAGCGTAACTTGGATTTTCGAATCCGACCAAAAAACGTATCTTGCACAACTAGGCCCCATGTGGGACCTGTGTACAAAATTTCAGAAAGATCCATGAAGTAGTTCCTGAAAATTCACGATAACTATGTTTCAAGGGGAAATCCAAGATGAGCGCCTGGTGGCCATATTGGATTTTCGAATCGGACCAGAAAAGGGTATTTTGCACAACTAGACCCCAACGGGAACCTATGTACCAAATTTGAGAAAGATCCATGCAGTACTTCTGAGAAATCACGATAACAAAGTTGCATGGGGAGATCCAAGATGGCCGCCTGGTGGCCATATTGGATTTTCGAATCGGAAAGAAAAATGTATCTTGCACAACTAGATCACAAGGGGAACCTGTGTACCAAATTTGAGAAAGATCCATGCAGTAGCTCCTGAGAAATCGCAATAACAAAGTTTCATGGGGAAATCCAAGATGGCCATCTAATGGACATATTGGATTTTGGAATCGGACCAGAAAAGGTATCTTGCACAACTAGACCCTAAGCGGAACCTGTGTACCAAATTTGAGAAAGATCCATGCAATACTTCCTGAGAAATGACAATAACAAAGTTTCATGGGGAAATCCAAGATGGCTGCCTTGTGGCCATATTGGATTTTCGAACCGGACCAGAAAAGGTATCTTGCACAACTAGACCCCAAGGGGAACTTGTATACCAAATTTGAGAAAGATCCATGCATTAGTTCCTGGGAAATAGCGATAACAAGGTTTCACGGGGAAATCCAAGATGCCCGCCTTGTGGCCATATTGGATTTTCGAATCGGACCAGAAAGGTATGTTGCACAACTAGACCCCAAAGGGAACCTGTGTACCAAATTTGAGAAAGATCCATGCAGTAGTTCCTGAGAAATCGCGATAACAAAGTTTCATTGGGAAATCTAAGATGGCCGCCTGGTGGCCATATTGGATTTTTGATTTGGACCGAAAAAGGCATCTTGCACAACTAGACCCTAAGGGGAACCCGTGTACCAAATTTGAGAAAGATCCATGCAATACTTCCTGGGAACAAAGTTTCATGGGGGAAATCCAAGATGGCTGCCTGGTGGCCATATTGAATTTTCGAACCGGACCAGAAAAGGTATCTTGCACAACTAGACCCCAAGGGGAACCAGTGTACCAAATTTGAGAAAGATCCATGCAGCAGTTCCTGGGAAATCGTGATAACAATGTTTCATGGGGAAATCCAAGATGGCCGCCTTGTGGCCATGTTGGATTTTCTATATCGGACTAGAAAAGGTATCTTGCACAACTAGACCCCAAGGGGAACCTGTGTACCAAATTTGAGAAAGATCCATGCAGTAGTTCCCGAGAAATCGCGATAACAAGGTTTCATGGGGAAATCCAAGATGGCTGCCTGGTGGCCATATTGGATTTCGAATCGGACCAGAAAGGTATCTTGCACAACTAGACCCCAAGGGGAACTCGAGTACCGAATTTGAGAAAGATCCATGCAGTAGTTCCCGAGAAATCGCGATAACAAAGGTTTCATGGGGAAATCCAAGATGGCCGCCATGTGGCCATATTGGATTTTCGAATCGGACCAAAAAAGGTATCTTGCACAACTAGACCCCAAGGGGAACCGGAGTACCAAATTTGAGAAAGATCCGTGCAGTAGTTCCTGAGAAATCGCGATAACAAGGTTTCATGAGGATATCCAAGATGGCCGCCTTGTGGCCATATTGGATTTTCGAATCCGACCATAAAAGGTATCTTGCACAACTAGACCCCAAGGGGAACTTGTGTACCAAATTTGAGAAAGATCCATGCAGCAGTTCCTGAGAAATCGCGATAAGAAGAATTGTTTACGGACGGGCGGACTGACGGACGACGGACGACGGACGCCGGACGACGGACCACGGACGAAAAGTGATTTGAACAGCCCACCATCACCATGGTGGGCTAGCTATTCAAAATATGGGGTCGACCAGGCCGTTTTTTGTCACATATTCCATATGTAATATAACCCTATTTTTAAACACCTGAAAAAAGTACGAAACTGAGGCTGACGAAGGTTGACCTTGCGGCCCGACTCGCCAAAGAGCTCAACCGAGCCACCCATCCGAATATGTCATTTTGAAGGAATGGTAGTACGCAGAAGCTTGGTACTGTAAATACTGGTTACCAAAAAGGGAAGGATAATTATCATGTGGTCAGAACCGGGAGCTCTGCTGTATTAAAATGCGCAGAACAGTCATTCTTGTAACCAGGGAGCCACCTTAATTTGGTACCCTTGTGGAAGCCAATGGAGACTGAGCTTAGATGTGCTGTTTGGTTTTCATACCGCCTCCCACATTTACCATTCTGGTGTTTCCTGGGGACGATTTCTCGAAAGTCGACTTAAGTTTTTCACTTAAGTGCGATATTTTTGCTTGGCTAAGTTCACTTTGGTTTCTGACTTAAGTGCGTTCCACAAAACAGATTTTGACGAACTTAGCTAAAATATATTCAACGTTGTAGGGGGCCTTATTGTAACTCTTCTGTGAAATACGGTATAAATGGTGTCCAGAAGTGCAAGGTGCGCGAAAATGCAGGATGGTGAATAAAGGAGGTGATGGATTATCGCTCAAAAGGCAGACAAGACGTAGTTTTGTTCGTGTGGGGGCGAGAGGGACGTTATTGGCTTAAATACTGGTGTGTCGGTATCATGTGTCTTGTATGAGCGAAGAAAACATGATATACCGTCATTACCATGATTACTGATACCCCAGTTTCCGACACTCTACTCCTATCATGGCCCATGCCCTCGCCTCCCGTCCGCAATACGCGCTGTTGTACTAGTACCAGTAAATTATCAAACTAATGACAGATATGGTATAATACAGGACAGATATTGTATAATAATGACATATTGTAAACACAGGACAGATATGGTATAATACAGCACAGATATGGTATAATGTAGGACAGATACGATATAATAGAGAACAGGTATGGTGTAATACACGACATATGGTACAATACAGGACAGATTTGGTATAATACAGGGCAGATACTGTATAATACAGCACGGATATGGTATAATACTGGACAGATATGGTATAATTTAGGACAAATATTGTATAATATAGAACAGATATGATACAACACAGGACAGATATGGTATAATACACCACAGATTTGGTATAATACAGGACATACTGTATAATACAGCACAGATTTGGTATAAAACAGAACATATATGGTACAATACAGGACAAATATGGTATAATACAGCACAGATTTGGTATAATACAGGACAGATACTGTATAATACAGTACAGATTTGGTATAAAACAGAACATATATGGTACAATGCAGGACAGATATTGTATAACACAGGACAGATCTTCTATAACACATGACAGATATTGTATAATACAGCAAAGATATGGTATAATTCAGGACAGATATGGTATAATACAGCACAGATTTGGTATAATGCAGGACAGATATGGTATAATACAGCAAAGATATGGTATAATGCACACCCACCGGACGCATTCGGACCAAGCATGGTCCATCTCTACACCAAATACCTTCCTTCACTGCCCCAAAATGCCCACTTTGGCTACAACTCCTATATCTATATCTCTATAAAAATGAAGCGGGCCTTCTTTCTCGTCACTGTATGACAAAAGAGATGATTACAATTTCGACATCGTAAACTATCCCTATCTGGACAGTAATATTCCAGTGGGACCTGCATATGGCGTGTACATATCACGCCTAGTAGCATTTGCTAGATCTTGTGTTAAATGTGACGATTTTAATCAACGTCACAAAACATTGTTGCAGAAACTTAGAAAACAGGACTACACCACCAAGCGCCTCCACTCAAAGTTTCTCAAATTTGGCAAAATACGAGCGTAGCGTGCAAGATCGATCTATGGCGTTACGTTTCGTAACTTGTGTCTAATTCCGCTTAACCCGGGGCTAGGAGCCGTATGAACCCATGTACTTCAAGATCCTCATGGTACTCATATGAACAGTCACAATCAAAGCGTGACTGAGATACATCATTCTTTAGATGACGACTTTACACCGAATATTATGGATTAAGAATACTGATCAGCGATACGGATTTGATATTTTTGGAACATCATGATGTCTTGCCGGCATCATTGAAAACTGTTGACCGCTTCTCTTGCAGGAAACAAGCCTATGTTTATGTATACTATGATTGTCTTTTTGAATTTGGTGCTAATACTGTTATATGGAATATGGAATAGGTCTTTGGATTATGGACGCGGATATTCTTCAATGGACGACGGCTGAATTGTGAATGACGGACCAGACGCTTGTAATCCTACTGATGACGTCGCCAATGACGTCAGAGATGACGTGAACATCCTTGAAATCGTGGTCTGCACCACGAAAACTACAAGATGACACTCACACGACGCATTCGGACCAAGGATGGTCCATCTCTACACCAAATACCTTCCCTCACTGCCCCCAAAATGCCCACTTTCGCTACTACTCGTACTGATGACGTCATCAATGACATCACATATGACAGGGACACCCTCCAAGTCATGGTCTGCACCGCGAAAGCTTCACTTTGACTTGACAACTTACACGACGCATTCGGACCAAGAATGGTCCATCTCTACCCCAAACACACCTCCACGCATCCCCAAAATGACCACTTTACTTACTACATACAACTGCTCATGCGCAGATTGACGCGACTTGCCATAAAAAACAACACGCCATTCTGACTCTACCCCACAAAAGCTTCACTTTGACACCTCCCACGACTCATTTGGACCAATAGTAGTCCATCTCTATCCCAAACACACCCTCACGCACCCCCAAAATGCCTGCTTTCTATACTACGGCCAGACTGTGCATGCGCAGAATATTGAAAATGGACGATACATCGGTCCAGTCGGATGCTCCTCCACGACAGCTTCAAAATAAGACCCCATACGACACCATTGGACCACTAGGGGCTCACCTAAACTCCAAAACGTCCACCCAGCGCCATTTACCCACTACGCATGCGCACAGTGACTTTTTCAAAAAAATTCACCGCTTAACTGCGAGACCCCTGCCATCGTGTTCTACAGCCCGAGACGTGAAAAACTAGACCAAACAACCCATACCGCAATGAACATGTGTGAATTGCCCAGTATGGACCTATTCACTGAGCCAGTATTGGGCTATGGGCTTATCCAGACCTCCGTGAACTTTTCGAAAAATTTAACCGCTTAACTTCGAGACCCCTGCCATCGTGTTCTACGTGGTGAGACGAGAAAAACAAGACCAAACAACCCATACCGCAATGAACACGTGTGAATTGCCCAGTATGGACCTATCCACTGAGCCAGTATGGGCCTATGGGCTTATCCAGACCTCCGTGAACTTTTCGAAAACTTTCACCGCTTAACTTCGAGACCCCTCCCATCGTGTTCTACGTGGTGAGACGAGAAAAACAAGACCAAACAACCCATACCGCAATGAACATGTGTGAATTGCTCAGTATGGACCTATACATTGAGCCAGTATGGGCCTATGAGCTTATACAGACCTCCGTGAACTTTTCAAAAAATTTCACAGCTTAGCCCCGAGACCCTTCCAATGGTGTTTTTGGTGGCGAGACGAAGAAAACAACACCAAACAACCCATAGTAAAATACAAATTTTTTTAAAAATGACCACCCCGCATACCTCATACAGGCATTTTCCCATACAGATGCAAATGTGCGAATCAGGCCCCTATTGTAGAGGTAAAGTCCGTGTTCTGCTTTTTATATTTTTTCTGAAGAAACTTTTACATGTACCCACCCATGACTTGATAGGCAGGCCCCGATAAGCCCGGAGACCGATATTAGCTCTTTTGGATGTGGTTGATAAGGGTTTCCCCCTATTGTAGGGGTAACGTCCGTGTTCCGCTCTTTATATTTCTTCCTGGAGAAACTTTTACATGCACCCACCCATGACTTGATGACCCTGAAGGACCCAATCGGTTCACTAGGGTCCCCTCTCGCCCTCAAAATGTCCCGGAGATTGCCGGGAATTTCCCCCGGCTCCCCACGTATTTGGGATTACTTTTGTCCGCGGAAGCTTTTTTGACCGCATCACCGCGGAGGAATACATGCCACATAGACACACCATGCCAACCATGTAACCTTTGCCGGAACTATAGTGCACTTGACCGCCACCGACCGCCCCGTGACCTCCCGAAAGTAGGTCAATGGGTATCAATGCGTGTTTTATATACTACTATCGCCCTTTATACCAATACCATGATATAGCTAAATGTATATATATCCTTTGTTATGTAAACTTCATTGTTCAAATTTAAAATTTAACTATTGGCAATGTTATGTCATTCGTTGTACTCTGCTCAGCATTGAGTGTCTCGTACAATAAATTCTTGAATCATGGATACCCTCCCCGGCCCAGTACGCCCACTATTGGTAAAAATACAGTATTGATTTGTCTCATTACGTCCCAGGTTAAACAGGTTCAGTTCGCCCCTGGAGAACTGACCTCTTCGTACTTTAGCCTGGAACTACATACTGATGTACAAAACACGGGGTCGCAACTGTCACAATTGTTTCAGGAATAAATCGAGACTTACTAAGTGAGCGCAACACAATAACAGTTTGCTATGATATTATCCAATAATAGCACAAGAGAGCATTTAATGCGTGATATTCTTATATATCGACCTTTGCCGGAAGTGACGTTATTTACTGTATTTTAACCTATTGGCCTATCTCGACCGCAGAAATATAAAATTTACATGTAATTTTTACATTTTTAAACTAAAACTTACCTTACTGACATATGCGTTCGTGTGCAAACACGGATTAACAAGTGAAGAAATTAAAACAATAGCACAGTTCTTTCCCGCCTTAATCAACCACACCAACACTCCACTCACAATAGATCGCCACTTCTTACGCCTAGATGTAAAGATCCCAAGCGGGGGAGGTCGTTACATTACTCTGTCAGTAAGGTAAGTTTTAGTTTAAAAATGTAAAAATTACATGTAAATTTTGTATATTTTTTACACAGTAAAACTGACCTTACTGACATATGCGAAATCCCATAGCAGGACGGAGGGAAGACAAAATGATAATGACTAATGGCGTGAGGATTAAGACGGATGCCGGCATGAGACTTCAGACTGCCCATAAAGCTTAAAATAAACATGGACTTCCATAAAGGCTCAATAGGAACAGAGTCATATAACGGTATCGTAAACGCTGTTACTATAGGAAGTCCTGACCTCCCGGGCTAATCGGCGCTGGCATAATGGAAATTTTATACACGTCCCACCCCCCCCCCCTTTTTTTTTTTTACTAGAAAAGTGTTTTATGTGGAAACGTGTTCTTACCATTAAAAACCGATGAAAACACACAGGCCTCTAGTGTCTGTGTGCCGACCCGACCCCGGGGATATGCTGTGCTGTCACAAGGGGTCCCAAGGAGTATAGATCGTCCATGATAAGTGTCATATCCCTCAAGTAGTATGATGCGAAGGTTGTATGTGATCTCCAGTAACAGGCCCTCATAATGTCGGTTACTGACCTGTTGGTCCATAGAGGCCAGGACGCCCCAAGCGCCCTGATCTCGTGTGCAGAGACTTTATACAACGCAGCCTGCATCGATGACACTCCATCGTAGGCTAATCTAATAGTTTTAGAGAACCAAGAAGAGATAGTATTCTTTGATATCTCTTGTTGGCTCCGGGGACAAAATGGTATAAAAAATCGCCTTAGCCCAGCACGTAGTACCTTAGTGCGACTAATATACACAGTAAGGGCACGAACCGGACACATGAGATTATCCGATTCTAGACCCGAGGATAGGAAATCTGCTAATGCTAGAACCTTAAAATCTCTAGAAGAACTGTCGTACAGATATTGATTCTTGGCAACAAATTCAGGAATGGTAGTAAGGACAACATATGTCAATCGAGAACCATGCCTGATTTCCCTAACATCCAGAGCGTGTAATTCCGAAACGCGAGCTGCTGAAGCCAAAGCTAACAAAACAATGTTTTGTAAGATAGGAATTTCAGATCGCCCGTAGCTATAGGTTCAAACGGATGTTCTGATAGTCTCCGAAGAACTAACGCTAAATCCCATTTCGGAAGTTTCGGTACAGACGATTGTCTATCTATCCTAAACGATCTAACCAAAGATGTTAGATTAGGATCAGAAGAAGGATTAACTCCCGTAGATAGGTTGATAATCCTAGACAATGCCGCTCTGTAATCATCCACATTTGATGGGGCTAGACCTTTGTCCTGAAACAGATATAACAAAAAATCTGCTATCTGCTGAACAGAGGCAATACGGGCATCAATGTTCTTCCAGAACAACACACATGGAAGACCTTCCACTTCCCTTGCTAACAAGCGGATGTGGCGGTTCGAGTGGAAGCGATCATTCTTCGTGAAGCTTCCCTAGAAAAACCTGCATCAGAGAGCTGAATTCTGAGCACTTGCAGACGCGCAGATGGAATAGCTGAGGTTGGTGGTGGAAAATTGCTGACTTTGGCTGTCGAAGTAGTTTTTTCCAAAGAGGTAGACCTCTTGGAACGTCTACCAGTAATTCCATAAGGTCGGGAAACCACGGGCGAGATGGCCACCAAGAGACAATTAGATAAACCACGCAAGGATGCGCGCGTATCTTTTCTAGTACTAGTGGCAGGATTGATGGGGGGTGGATATGCATACGCTATTTGTCCCGACCAATCCTGCGACAGTGCATCGACTCCCACTGCTTGTGGGTCCAGTACAGGTGACATATACAGTGGAAGTTGATGATTTAGATGAGTTCCCAAATCTGAAAGATTTGACGCAGAATGTCTGTGTGTCGGTAGTATCTGATGTTTTCTGGACAATGCGTCGGCTAAAACATTCAGATGTCCTGGTATGTGTCTGGCACGAAGTTCTATTTCGTTTTGCCGACATAGTAGGTACAGAATCTCGGTATGTTTCAGAAGCTTGACTGACCGAGTTCCCCCCATCTTGTTGATGTAGGCCAGGACAGTTGTGTTGTCCGTGGCTACCAGTACCGACTGACCCCTGATGTCGTGTATCAATGTGAGTATCGCCCGATTGACGGCTATGAACTCCAGAACATTGATATGCAACAACCTCTGCTGCGGAGTCCAAAAGCCTGATATCGACTTGGATCCGAGGTGTCCCCCCCCCAGCCCTGTATCGAAGCATCCGTGAACAACTGATGAGTTGCTTGAAGCGAAAGTAATGTCACACCAGGCAAAACGTTGAGAGGGTCTACCCACCACCATAGGTGATGTCTGACTTCCTCTGTTACAGGAATTCTGGGATTCCTGTGCCTGTGTGTCCAATGATGATTTAAATAAATCATTAGTGGCCGTAACTGTAATCGGCCTCGTGGAGTGGCATCCTGAGTGGATGTCACTAGGCCGATTACTGATGCAAACTATCTCGTGACATATCTTGCGCCAGCGAACTTCCGGTGGCCGAGCAGTGACCAAATTGGTGTCGTAAGCCACGCCTAGGAAGTTTCTCTGTTGTGACGATTTTTCCTCGTGAGGGAGATAACCCAGTAGTTCGAGGATGTGTCATACAAATGCCGTATGGCATCGGAGTTGTTGTCTGCACAGATTCCTGATAATGGAATCGTCTAGGTAGAAATGGTATTTCATAGTTCGACTGTGCAGATATGCCGCCACTGGCTGAAATACCCTGGTAAAAACCCAAGGGGAACTGGCTAGACCGAAAGGAAAAACCTGGAATAGGAAACGGCGCGCGCCGACCATAAATCTCAGGCACTTGCGGTAATTTGGATGAATCGGGATATGCAGATAAGCGTCCCGAAGATCCAGAGACGTTAGCCATTCCCCTTGAACCAGGGTGGTCTTGATAGACCGGAAGGACTTCATCAGAAAGTGAGGAGGTTTCATCAGGAAGTCCTTGTTCATCCTGCGCAGATTTATAATCATGCGCATTTCCGGTGTATCCTTCTTCGACACAAGGAACACCGGTGAATAGAACTCGGGGGACCGGTCGTTGACCGAAATTTTATTACTGCATGCTTCTGGATAAGTTTGTCCACAGAGGCCTCTGTTACCAGAAGACTTCCCTTATATGTGTTGTAATTTCGTATAGGTATACGAGAAAGCATTGGAGCAGCAGTAAGGGGTGGATCCATTGAAAATTCTAGGGGATAACCGTACCGAAGAGTACGGATTACCCATGGATCCATCCCCAATGTTTGCCAATTCCGCAAAAATCCTTGAAGTCGTCCCCCAACCGGGAGACTGGATTCGGCGGGACCGGAAGTTTAGGCAATTCGTGGCCCCGCCATGTCATATGATTGATATGGCCCGAATCGTCACCGGCCCTGCTGCTTTTTGGCACGACATTTCCGCTTACCTTTATAGCTAGGATTGGTCTGGCCTTGCTGTTGTGGCATGCGACCCGCCGCCTGTGACTTCCCCTTTGGACCGGAAGCGGAAGTAGTCGGTCTAGGTTGCTTGGCTGGGGGACCGAAAACTTCGGCAGAAGCACGTTTAACCGTCCCCGAACCACCCGCTCTAGGGGGAGGATTAGGTCTAGCCTTCTCCACCGTATATCTTAGAGACGGGATAATGCCATTAAACAACAGCGAAGTTGCTGGCGATTGCTCCTTCAGAGCGCGAAGGACTACATCTGGAGCGTAGTTGACCATGATGGCAGGTACGTCTGACGTCTCAAGTGGACAACCATCGCAGCATTGAACGCGGAAAAAGCCATTGCTTCAGCATTAGCTTTAGCAGCCACGTTCTGAAGATCCGCCAGTAATTGTAACTCAGGGCTACTACTGGTTGCTGACTGTGAACGCGACAACCTGCTCAGCACAGTGGAAATGGTTGTTAAAAACCAATCCATGTGTGAGGCTATGGCTACCCTCTGTCACGCAGCTTCTTCAATAATAGAAGATTGCCTATCAGTCAGCGGGATCGTGACCTTGGATGGAACCTAATTGCCTTTGCATATGTCGGCAAGATCAGGTTCCGGTTCCGCGGCCTTGAAGTCATATGCCGAGTCCTAGATACCGTACGATCTAGACGTAGGCTTCTCCACAGGAAGTGGAGCCGAAGCAGAAGCCGGTCTAAAAAGCGCACGTTTTTCTGGTCTTGTAAGACGTTCCTGCATTGTTTTAGGGTGTGCTAAAACCGTCTCAAGAACGGAACACAATCCATGAATGGCATCTGACACAGGAAGTGACGACGTCTGCTTGGTAAATGTCGATGAAGCCTCTGCCATTGTATGAAGGCGAAAGGCTGTCGGCTGTTGGGGTCGTGTCATATTAGGGTACAACTCATAGAGAGCTTCAAGTACCTCTGAATATGAACCTCTCTCCGGATCATGATCACTGTTATAATTCTCAGTGGAGTGACGTTGCACGACCCCCTGACGTCTCGTCGATGGGTTGACCAACAAATCAGTAGGGTCACACGACGCTACCGGAAGCTGCGTCGGAACCGGGGAGGGAACCTGGGCAGTGCCGGAAGCGGAAGTCAAAAGTCGCCGGAACTGATCCAACTCAGCTGCCTGTTGTTCCATCCTTTGCAGGATAACAGCAGACAGAGAGCCATCATGAACTGGAACTTCCGTATTGACTTGTGGACTATTGGAGATCCGTCTATAAGGGGATGCAATAGTTTCTACCCCATTGCATTTCCGGACGAACCGGAAGTCTCCACCCACCGAAAGTTGTCACAACGGGCCTCTTTATAGTAGGACCGGAAGGACAAAAAGTCCTAACCGGAATCCCACAAGTAACCATACCGAAACCCGGAGGTGACCGGAAATGAGCCTTATATGGGTTTATGACACCCGACTCAGACCCGTTCTCAGTCATAACTCGTTGTGACTGGAACAATGTCATTGTGTTTCTATTAATGCCCTGGGAAGCTAAGTGTGAAACTGGCATTGTTCCTGCAGAACAATAACCTCGAACCACCGGCGCTTGTCAAACCTCTGGTATTCAATTGCGGGAGGCTTAATCCTAACCGGCTTTGTGTGATAACGCCCGTATTTGGGGTATTACGCAAGGTCGTGGAGTTAACTCCTGGTAGGACCATGGGTACATTATCTCTATATCCACCTGAGGTTCTGCCTGCTGTGATGAAATCAACAACTTCTGACGCTAAGCCAGAAGTTGTTGCAGCACTACTTACCAAGCCTAAAGCTGCCCCTGGAGCAACAGGGAGTGAAGAAATTGGTCCCCGACCAACACACAACACATGGGAATTGTACGATACCGGGATATTCTCAGCGGGAGTCCCATTAGCGGTATCATTCCCAACAGCACATACGGGCGTGCGTTCGATGTCACCACTCCTTAAGTGGGGAGTAATAGTGGTCCTCATTTCGGATTGCGTCTCGACTTCCATAGGGGACACACTTGCAGGTAGATCTAATTCCACTGTGACGTCGGTTGATTCTCCCGTACCCTCGTCTAGAACGGAACTCAATACTTTTACCTGTTGATAAATCAACAACAATAGTACTAGTGCTTGGCGAAATGCCTTTATCTAACAAAGAACGTAAAGGGCCCGTCCAAGGATTGCCAATCGATGCAGGCTTCTTCGCCGTCTCATTTACGATAAAATGGGAGGGCGGAGTCATAATACTAGCCTCTGACACTAAAACAGGTGGAAGGGAACCTGCACGAGACCCGGTCGATAAACTTTCAAATAAATCATCGGGCCATTGTTGACACTCCTGGCATCTATGGTTACTATCATAAACAATATGGCCGCGACAGGCAATTGAATGCAAATCGGTCGTTGTTTTGGACTTCCCACAGACGCTACAGAACATAGAGGCCATTATCTTTTATCGTTAGACACACTCAAGAATGCTTCCCAACAGATATCTCGAGGCTTGTAGACTTGTAGATGTTTTCACTCGTTGTTAACCGTAAATCCTTCCGTAAAACGCTGGAGCTTTGACACACGATGTTTACCGCCGGCTAGCCAAATAAAGAAGTGAAGATCTATTGTGAGTGGAGTGCTGGCGTGGGTGATTAAGGCGGGAAAGGACGATGCTTTTGTTTTAATTTCTTCACTTGTTAATCCGTGTTTGCACACGAACGCATATGTCAGTAAGGTCAGTTTTACTGTGTAAAAAATCATCCATTCCAATGCCCTTTTCTCACAATTCCCCGTCCACCTCAGGCCTCAACCACCTCGCTGGGGGTCTAATAATATCCCAGCCACTTGTCAGATTTTTGAACAGGATTCCCGGCCGCGCGCACATCGACGGAAGTGACATCAAAAAATATTGAATGTGTCATATGTCGAATGTTTCGATGAATTTTATATTATTTGTTACTGCCCCATTTGATGTAATGATGAAAATAAATCTTGAGAGATTATATTTCGCCGTCGATGTGTGTGATCTTATGGGGAAGTAGTTCGCCCATGTGCAAAATGAGGGAGTTGTTCGGTCGGATGTAAACAAAACCTTGTGTTGCCACGTGCCCGGAGGCGTGGTCTTATACGTCACAACCGGTCATAAAGGTCAAGTTCCGCTATTGGAGGCAGGGATGTTAATGAGCCTGTGAAATGGAGCATGCGCTGTGGGGAGGATGCTCAGGCCTGCCTATGAACTACGCATGCGCAGTCAGAACTTTTCAGCGAAAGTCACCCAATGGCCACGACACCCCTCTAGACCGTATCTGACCTGGCTAAAAATTAAAGGGGAAACTACCACAGGCGCTTGTTGTTAGTCATTTATTAATTATGATATTAATATTTATATATACTCTGTTCCTACTCTATTAATGGAGTAGGAGGAAAGCATATATGAATATTGATATCATACTTATTAACTGACCAACTACAAGCGCCTGTGGAAACTACTTAATATGGCTTGTCTGTCTCAATGCATCCATCTAACTAAGGGGAACAACTCGATGTGGCATGTCGTCCTTAGGTTACAGTAGGTACGTGTGATAGGTCAGTTTGGTTTTCTTCTCCTATTTACTTTGTGAAGGATACGCCACATTGAGTTGTCCCTCTCATGCCACTTCTGAAACAGATATTGCCTGGGCTTACAAAATATATAGGTATGAATAACTTTCGAATCATACAAGAGGTGTGGTGGATCTGTAATTTTGAACAAGTAGGACATCACATGACTCGAAAATGGCGAGTTACGTTGGGGTTACGTCGGTAGACTTTTGCTGATTGGCTGACGAAGTCACGTGGTATTGATTTCTGGAAATTCCCTCTTGCATTTGCCGAAAGTAGGCTGAAAATGCATACACACGATCCCATGGTCAGTCTTACCGCGTATAGATGACCGAGATGGTTACAGGTTGAGAGACAGACGAGCCATATTGAGTAGCCCCCTCCCCCTTGGGTAGATATTCTTCTCTCAAGATCGACAAGTCAGATGGGTCAGTTTGGTATGTCTCTCCAACTTTGCCTTGAGACAGACAATCCACATGGAGTAGTACCCTTGACACAGACAATCCACATGGAGTAGTACCCTTGACACAGACAATCCACATGGAGTAGTACCCTTGATACGCCAGGGTTTATTTTCCCCCTCATTTTGATTTGCAACATTCTTGTGACTCGTATTGTGACAAGTATTAAGAATACTGATCAGCGATACGGATTTGATATTTTTGGAACATCATGATGTCTTGCCGGCATCATTGAAAATTGTTTGACCGCTTCTCTGTTGCAGGAAACAAGCTATGTTTATGTATACTATGATTGTCTTTTTGAATTTGGTGCTAATACTGTTATATGGAATATGGAATAGGTCTTTGGATTATGGACGCGGATATTCTCTAATGGACGACGGTTGAATTATGAATGATGGACCAGACGCTTGTAATCGAGCATGTTAACTAAGTCATTCAACATGTTAAAACAAACTACACACTTCACACATGCACTTGTTTGGCCTAGAAAAACTATAAGTGAATGGCATGCACCTAATAATTCAAAGGAGGGAAAATTGATATAGGCAAAATTGGAGAGAACTATCAAGCTGATATATTTGACATGACTATCTTAGGAAATGACAATCTATTTATCCAGGGGGTCTAATATGGCTCGTCTTGAAGCAAAATGAAAGAGAAATACTAACTGGCCTATCTGCCATGACCATAAAGTGAAAGGAGAGAATATTAGAAATGCTGAGTTCTACCTAAGAGGGGCAAGTTAATGTAGAATATCCTTCGCAGAGTAAAATAAGAGAGGAAAATCATCGACCTTATGACTTATGTAGAGAAAACGGGAGGAAAATCAAACATTCGTATCTGACATGACTATAATTTAAGGGTGAATCTTGAGAAATTATATTCTATTCACTCAAACGCTTGTCTGTCTCGAAGCAAAATGGAAGAAAAATGCTAAACATGCCCAAAAACTAATAGGAGAGAAAATTAGAAATGATAATCCATCTACCCATTGTGGGATATCCTTCGCAGAGCAAAGTAAGAGAGGAAAACCACCGACCTATATGGTGTATCTAAATACCGGGTATTGAGGATAGAACACGGGGGGAAATGTAACTGGCATATCTTAAATAACGGAAATTCAAGAGCGACTCTTGGGAAATTATATTCTGTTATACCGCTCAGTAAGGCTTGTCTATCTCAAAGCAATATGTGAGTGAAATGCCAAACTGACATATCTGACGTCTGAAAATTTCTGTCTCACTTAAAGGGTGACAACTCTGTGTGGAGGTCAAATTGGATGGAAATCAAACTGGCATGTCTGATATGACTCAAATTCAGGAGAATGACATCCATCTACTTAATGGGGACCCCGCAAAGTGACATACATGTCTCGAAGCAAAGTGGAAGAGAAATGCCAAAGGAGATATTACAAGACATTACATCTAACCAAGGGGGACAACTCAATGTGGGGTATCCTTCGCAGAATAGAATAGACGAGGAACATCACACTGACCTGCTGCCAAGTTATATATTTAAAAGAAGGCAATGAAAGAGGAAAAATCAAACTGGCATATCTAACATGACTGAAATTCAAGCCAACCATCTATCGCAGACCCTCTTCTGTCGATAGCGGACTTTTGAGAGATTCTATCTTCTGCATATAATCCAATTCTTTATTGGCACTAACACAATTCACATTGGTTATGACCGAGAAACCATATCAAACACACAATAGTTCAGTGTACTACAAGAAATAGTAATACAAAGTGAAAACATGAGTAACAAGATACCTAACAGCCAGTGCTATTACCTGGAAGGACTTCTCCTGTTTAAACTCTCAGAAATAAATTTTGCGAAGAGTTTGGTGGTCTTAAATGTGTCACATTGTAGAAGTTTAGTGAATATCTTTTGGATATGATACATAGAGTTCGGAACATCGATGGATAAATCCCGGAATAGGGAATGTCTGAGATCTGCATTGTTGGAGCAGCACATTACGAAATGAATTCCATCCACAACAGAGCCCTCACAGTACTGGCAAGTACGCAATTCTCTTGGAATAATTGGTTTTTGGTATCTGCCAGATTCGATTTCTAATGTGTGATTGCTTATTCGAAGTTTTGTAATAAGCACACGTTCTGGCTTAGGCAAATTATATGTCAGGTACTTTTCAAGACGATACTCCCACTTGAATGTAGCATAAGTATCCAATTTATGATTGGATGGACTAAACATCATATTATGCCAGTCCTGTGTAAACTCATCAACTATTCGCCTAGCAAATGTTCTATGAAAATTACCCATATCTAAGAAAGATTGTTGGCACCACATGTTGTAAAAACCATGTACTGATAATATTTTTCTCATTTTGCTGCAATAATTAAGAGAATCAGTCTTCGCAGACTTAAGGTTATACAGATAAGCTTGTTTCACAAGCCTGGAGCTTGGCAACTTTACTAGGCGACACCAGTATTTGACGGCATTAACCTTGGCCAATACTGCCAAAGGAAGTCTGCCTAATTCTGCCCGTACAGCAGAGTTACAAGCCTTTCTATTGACACCAAGCGTAAACTTACAAAACTTGGTATGAACTTTCTCAATAGGAGATGATTCCGGTACGTCATCTATCCCCCAAATTTCTGAGTTATATAACAGAATTGTTTTTACGATGGAGTCCAAGATCTTTGTACTAAGACCAGGTCTCGGATCATCGCCCATAAGTTGGCACATTTTATAGAATGCCTTCAAGCCCCTGCCTTTCTAATTTTTCATGGCTTTGAACCATTTGCCATTGGAGCTAAATAATGTACCAAGATACAAGTACTGTTGTACGATTTCGATAATATTATTTCCAACATTTACATGGAAATGAGGCGATCGACCAGACTTGGAAAAACATATCGCCTTTGTCTTTTGGTAATTGATCTCCAACTGCCATTGTGAGCAGTAAGCATTTAATTTTTCAAATGCCTTATTGAGGCCTTCTGGTGAAAGGCTTGTGATCACAAGGTCATCTGCATATAACAGCCAAGATAAAAAGACGTTACCCATGGCTACTGGATCACAGTCTGCTCCAAATATATCAGGAATATCATCCACAAAAATATTAAATAAAGTAGGGCTCAAATTATTGCCCTGCAGCACTCCTTGATGAGAGGTGAAACTGTCAGTAAGACCATCATTTAGTCTGACACGTGAAGAAGGCTCAGAGTACATAGATTTTAGAATACTGTACATATGGCCAGTTACTTTAGCTTTTAGTAGTTTATACATCAAACCATTCCTCCATACTGTGTCAAAAGCCTTACGTAGGTCAATAAAACATGCATAAACCCTTTGATTCTCACTAATATTAGAATCTATCACAGATTTCAAAATAAATACATTGTCAGCCCCCCTATGATCCTTACGAAATCCACATTGGGAGTCGTTTGGTTTGCCAAGGTCTTCCAAGTGAGTTTACAGTCTGTTATTCAAAACAGAACAAAATAATTTAGAAAAACAACTACTTATAGCTATTCCGCGATAATTATTTGGGTCTTTAATAGTACCGGATTTATGCAGAGGTACGAGGAGAGATGATTTCCAGCATTCCGGAAAACACCCTGAGGTCAACAGTTTATTGAATAGCGTTTGTAGATGTGGAAGTAAAGACAATATATGCGTAGACATACGCATATATGTAAAGACATATGTGCGTAGTTGTTTTTTCAACGAACTTCTAGAAGGTGGCCTTTCCTGTCGAGCAGACTTACTGGGTGAATTTACTGAATTTGCGGAGACCCACTTTTCTGACCCTACCAGTTTTGTAAATTGACGGACTTTGTGTAGACCCTGTTCGCTGAGCTATCCCTAGATACCGCCGACACATTTCATTTCTGCATACGCGAACTTTCCTGCGTCGAGCGGTATTGTAAATTTACGCGAGATTTGGGAGAGTCTTCATGGCAGATCCTTTTTCCTGAGTGAAGTTGTAAATCTATGCCTTGAAATAAGCTCATCTTTCTATGCGCGGAGTTGTACATTTGCGGAGTTTGAGGAGACCCACTTTTGTGACACGAGCAGACTTGCACATTAACGGACTTTGGAGAGACACTCTTTTCTGAGCCGAACAGATTCGTAAATTGACGGACCTTGGGGAGACCATATTTGCTGATCTCTTCCTAGACGACACATATTTCGTTTGTGCAAGCACGGAGTTTCTGAGACATCACCTTGTAAATCGGTGTATTGAAGAAAGCGCCCCTTTCCCCTGCACAGAGTTGTAAATTTAGCAGACTTTAGAGAGACCCTCCTTTCTGAGCCTATAGCGAGTTTGTAAATCAACAGATTTTGGTCTGAGCTCTATAGATGAAACATTCCTTTTATGCATCCATGGAGTTGTAATTTAAACGGACTTTTGGGAAAAGGGCTTTCCTTTCCTGTGCCGAGCGGACTTGTCAATTTACAGAGTTCGGTGAGGCACTCTTTTATCACACAAGCGGACTTGTAAATCAAATGACCTTTGAGATACACTCTTTGCTCACCCAAGCGGACATTGTTAATTAACGGACTCTGGGGCGACCCTCTTTTGACTGATCCCAGTGGATTTGTAAATGAACGTACTTTTGGGGAAATCCTCTTTTCTCATCCGAGTTCACTTGTGAATTATTACATTTTGGGGAGACCCTCTTTTCTGATCTAGGCGGACTTATAAATTAGCGGACTTCGAAGATACCATGTTTAGGGAGCTGTCGTTAGACAACACGATTTTTTGTTCTGGATGCGAGAAGCTGTGATATAAATGGACTTATACGAGAAGAACGACTTGTCATTTCCTTTCTGACCTTTCCAGGCTCTAACTGAATTATACAAACCTTTACACGGCCTCCAAGCGGCAAGGGCTATGAACAAAACAAATTACTGGTGGTAATCACTTCTTCACCATTACGTTCTTCCAATGGGTAAAATTTTTGAAACTATAACCGATATAATCATATTACATGGAAGGCCTGGTTTCATATTTTTGGATACGCCTCTCAATAAAAAACATTGTAGTGACCTATCTTATTTTCTAAGTTCAATAAGGCAATTATATCAACACCTGGGATATTACACCATACTGACAACGATCAACAATCCGCACAATCCGCACTCTGTACTCATATGTGTCCTATGGAGCCAAATCAATCCTTCGCCATGACTTTCATCCAGTGGGCAATAATGCCGAAACTGTGCGATATTAAATATATGACCGAGGTTACATCGATGAAGCAATGGACTCGAATCTTCAATCACTGAATCTGTCATATAGTCATATTCATGTTTCGTGAAGATCAATGGTGGGGAAGAATGGAGGGGAAAGAACGGTAGAGCCCATTCACCTACAATTTACAAAGAAAGCGAGTTATAGCGCTTTACTATACATTCACCTGTTCCAGAAATCCTGTTTTACTATCTGCTAATTTATGACATGCATTATACGTTGTCACAAACAAGATATACCAGTTACATTACCAAAGACTTGGTTGTTTCCAATGTTTCAAATACATCCGCCTGTTGCAGAAGCCCCATCTTACTATCTACTAATTTGTAACATGCACATGTAACCAGAATTCACACGAAAACATCGTAACAATGCTAAATATTACTGGTGATCACATAAATTTACAATAAAATGTTTCGCAGATTGATTGAGTCTACCAGGTCGATACAGATCAAATTCCATCTGTTTGCCGACAATTGCTATCTACGCTATGCTATCTACCAACTGGCGATGTTCACATTTATTCAGAATTTGGTTAACATAATGACGATCCTAGATAATTTTCACGATCACCTGAATTTACTATAACCAGTGTCGCAAATTACGTCAGAGAGGCTACCATGTTTCCACAGTTCATATTGACAATCGAAAAAATGTGTACACAAAATAGAACTATGTTGAAAACAATAACTGATAATATGCACCGATTTGCAGCAAGATACGAAGACTCATTCTCGACTGAAGTTCAGAGATACAGTTCATATCAAATGCAATCCTATAGATTCTGTCATAACAACGTGAGTCCTGATTACGGGGCCGTAAAAGGGACATGAGAAATTTTTTTAAGCCCTATTAAGTCGTTATAACGACTTTAAAAGTCGTTCTAACGACTTGATAAGTCGTTCTAACGCCAGAATAAGTCGTTATAACGGCTTCATAAGTTGATCTAATGATTTAATAAGTAGTTCTAACGACTTAATAAGTAGTTCTAATGACTTAATTAGTCATTCTAACGACATATGTCATTATAACGACATAAGTCGTTCTAACGACATAATAAGTCGTTCTAACGACATAATAATTCGTTATAACGATATAATATGGGCTAAAAACAATTTTTTCCGTGTCCCTTTTACGGCTCCGTTCCTGAAGATTACGTGCACAACTAATTTATCCTGAACAATAACAAACTCGTATACACCTAGGGCTCATGGCCACATCTCCCGCACTTTATCAGAGTGTTGGCTCGTGACAACCTCATATACACAACAACTCAACAGTGATACCCATCAACGAGGATATAACCAAAGCACCACTTAGAGTCACTAAGAAGGAACTCAAGTCTCTCTGTCCACCATAATTACAAGCATCTGGTCCGTCATTCATAATTCTTTACTTATGAAACATACTTTATAAGTCACAGGTGGAGACTGCAGTCACGGTCTGATTCAACGCTGATCGTGACTCCCTCGATGGATTACGATGCTGTCCAGCATTAGCGCGATCTGAGCATTGAATGAGAATGGGTGGTTCACGCACACATTGCAAAGATTCTATTAGGCGGTTGTTAGTCAGGGATTCCTGCCCAGTATTCGCCATCTGAATCCTCATATGAACCGTTATCCATTGCACATGTTTCAGGTCCCTTGCTGAGGAGCTCAGTCAGCTCTATAGCTGGAAGTGTCTCCGGGATTAACGATGTAGGGCACACCCTCAGTTGTCTCTCATGACTATTTAGAGGTTGTTCGCTACCATCTGAACGTTTCACGGTATACACCTGTTTATCACTGCCAAATCGACCAATTACACGGTATGGAATGGGCTGCCATGCATCTTGAATCTTATTGCGCCCTTTAGCCCTGTTCCTGAGAAGCACCGTTTCTCCTATAGGTAAGTTCGGCCCATGTACATTGGCCTCCCACTGAGTTTTGCGTGATTCCGCTTCGGTTTAGTGTTTGTCTACACTCGTTCATGAGCATCCTTAAGTACTGTTTGATGGCGGATCAAGCTTTAATATTCTACGTGACGTGATCGGCTCGTCCATCAAGCCGTCCATGCAAGCATCAGGCCGTTCAAAATCCCCGAAATTTAGGTCAGGCCGTCCAATGGACGGCTGAACGGTTGTTTGGCTAAGTCTAAGGCATCAACATTTTGGTTGGACTTTCCAGGTCTGTACTTTATATTGAAGTTGAACAATGTCAGCTGAGCAACACAGCGTTGTTCCACTGCACTCATTTTTGCAGACTGTAGGTAGCTGAGTGGGTTGTTGTCTGTGAACGCAACAAATTGGCTTCTGATATGGTAATTCCTAAACTTCTCAGTTATCGCCAAGATCAAGCCCAGTAGTTCCAGCTTCAGTGAGCAATAGTTTTCATTGGGCTTTCGTTCGGAAGCGCGAAGTTACCTATAGGCATAGACTATCAGCCTACGCTCAGCATCTGCTTCCTGTGACAAGGCCTTGGAAACTTCCATCCGTCTCCAGTATGAAGAGATGGATTACAAGCGTCTGGTCCGTCATTCAAAATTCAGCCGTCGTCTGTTAGAGAATATCCGCGTCCATAATCCAAAGGCCTATTCCATATTCCATATAACAGTATTAGCACCAAATTCAAAAAGACAATCATAGTATACATACACATTGGCTTGTTTCCTGCAAGAGAGAAGCGGTCAACAGTTTTCAATGGTGCCGACAAGACATCATATGATGTTCCAAAAATATCAAATCCGTATCGCTGATCAGTATTCTTAATCCATAATATTCGTTGTAAAGTCGTCATCTAAAGAATGATGTATCTCAGTCACGCTTTGATTGTGACTGTTCATATGAGTACCATGATGATCTTGAAGTACATGGGCTCATACGGCCCCTAGCCCCGGGTTAAGCGGAATTAGACGCAAGTTACGAAACGTAATGCCATAGATCTTGCACGCTACGCTCGTATTTTGCTATCAGCATGCGATATGTATCGCCAAATTTGAGAAACTTTGAGTGGAGGCGCTTGGTGGTGTAGCCCTGTTTTATAAGTTTCTGCCACAATGTTTTGTGACGTTGATTGAAATCGTCACATTTAACACAGGATCTAGCAAATGCTACTAGGCGTGATATGTATACGCCATATGCAGGTCTCACTGGAATATTACTGTCCAGAAAGGGATGGTTTACGATGTCGAAATTATAATCATCTCTTTTGTCATACAGTCGACGAGAGAGAAGGCCCGCTTCATTTTTATAGAGATATAGGTCTAAATATGATGTGCCTGTAGGGTTATCTGTAGTTTCCTTCAAATCCAGTGAAGGTGGATATATATCCTTCATTGTGTCATTTATATAGCGATTATCCACAGCGAGAAGATCGTCTATATAGCGTTTGGTGAATGAGAAGGAACATGAAGTCATGTGACGCAGTCAGTATGTCGGCACCTCTTCCCACTTCCCTTATATGTGTTGTAATTTGAATGGATCGGTTTTTGAAAGCGCATGCATATAGTCATATTTCATAAGAGAACAGATATAGGTCAGCCAACAGGGGTGCATAATTAGTACCCATTGGAATACCTATATGCTGTTGATATATTGTGTTGCCAAATTTCACACAGATATTTTTAATGAGAAATTCAAGCAACTCTATAAACAATATGTAGTATGTGGTAGAGCTGAAGAATGCTTTATGGTTTCCGACATTAATATATCTACGATCAGTTTTCTTGAACACAGATACTATTAATCATCAAATTTCAAAACTGGCGCTGTGATTGTCTTCTCTTCAGTTCTGAGAATGCATCCACTTCCCTTATATGTGTTGTAATTCAGTTGTCCACCTCTGCTCAAACTGGGACTTGGTCCGAGATTTCTTCTCCTTCTGACATTAACCAGTCGATCAGTGGCCTAGCTATCTACGCAATCCCTTTTACAAATTTCCTGTAATAGCTAGATAACCCAATGAACGTTCGTAGCTCCTTAATAGATTTGGGTACTGGGCATACATCCACTGCGGAAATATTATCTTCATATTTGGTCACACCTTCATTAGATACCAAATGGACTGAGTAATGCTTAAGAAAGTGACACTTTTTCGGGAATAATTTGTGTCCATAGATCTTCTGTTTTGTTAGCACTGCATCCAGTTTGACAGCATGATCTTCGATTGTTTTGGAAAATATGATGATGTCGTCCAAATACACCAACAATTAGTCAAACAGTTCTTGTGCGAAACACTTCAGCAGGAATCTCTGGAACAGGGCAGAGGCGTTAGACAGCCCAAAGGTCATCCGTTTGAACTGATACAGTCCGAAATAAATTGTTGCAATGTCCTTCGGGTCCATGGCGATTTGGTTGTGTCCGTTGGCAAGGTCTAAAGTTGAGATGTACTATGTGCACCAAGCAGGTGGCCTTGTTTTGTGGTGCCATGAAATCTGTCCATCTTACGTTCCCCGTGGATATATAAAATTATTTGGGACGTTTCTACTTTCAATGTCTCGTCTCTTTCCTTTTTCACCTTAAGGAGCTGCTCTTTGATACGATTGATTTCACCCTAGGCAGTCATGTTGAACCACACAACGAAACTGGATGCTATACAATATTACTGATTCTTCACAGAATGGGTCACAAGCGTTGAACCCACAAATAATTTGGAGAGCAATAATTCAATAGAGCTAGAATATAGGAGTAAAATGTCAAGTATATATGTATATATATATATATATTTGCAATAAATAGAAATGTATCACTCACCCTCTCAATATAGTCCATGAATTCTGACAGCAGAGTTTGTGGATCCAGTAGCAAAGTTCAATGATCGCTATCCCTTTCACACAACATGTACCTCACAAAAGAAAAATGATCTAATTCATTGACCACTGTTCAGAAGAGAAACGGGCACACTGTTCGATAACTGTTCGAGGGTCACACGAAATAATGACCTTTCGATGTGCACAAAAAGAAAGGTCACACTTCGACAACGACTACAGAATTATAGTACAATAGCTGCTTCCAGTGCAAAAAATAATCAGTCACTGTTCACTGAACGTTTAATCTAAGCACACATCCAGATCAATATTCGGCTATAGACGTCCATCAGCAAATATTGAAGACGGGGGAAAGCACGTTATCAAACTTATTTACAAAGGCAGCTCACGCTGCAGTGGCTCCACACGAAACATACCAGCAGTGCATCCTCAGAGTAATCGTCGTCTTCACAGACAAGATTCTCCAGATGCATCTATAGGAAATATACAGTCTGTCAACAGTCGCCACACAGGGATCATATTCCAGGAATGCTTCAATCTGTTCAGAAGAGATTGAGTCACTCAAATCTCATTGATTTAAAAACATCCATTGTTTGAAATTCTGCATAAATCCATATTTCAAAACACAGGGTTCTCAAATATGCACGGCTGCTCTCCTGCAGCAATGTTTTCCAGTCTCAATGAGTGCCTCTTCACCACATCAGTTGCCTTCAGCATGCCGAAATTGTACAGTCCAGTACAATTCTCCAGACTAAAACATCAGTCACATATGCACAGCTAATGTGACTGACACATACAATCAGCCCTGGCCACTCCACTGGGTTCAGCCCTACTCACCTTTCTTCCGATAACCATCAACTGCTAAATTTCCAAGCTTTAAACCCTGTCGTCGACGCCAGATATGACCGAGCTTACATCAATAAAGCAATGAATCGACTCTTCAATCACTGAATCTGTCTCTGTTTATTACTTCAGATAATCATAGTCATGTTTCGTGAAGATCAATGATGGAAACAGTGGAAGGCGAAAGAACGGTAAGGCACATGCACCTACAATTTAGCAGTTATAGCATTTTACTTTACTATTGAAACCTGTTCCGGAAATCCTGTTTTACTATCTACTAATTCATGATATGCATTATGTCCAAGAACTGGTTATTTCCGATGTTAGAAATAAATCCGCCTGTTGCAAGAGCCTCATCTTAATATCTACTAAATTGTAACATGCACATGTAACCAGAATTCACGTGAAAACATCGTGACTTTTTACTGCCTAATTAATATCAAAACATTCATGAACAATAAGTGATATGTGAATGGAACTAGAAAGAGCGCGTAATTTACATCATTTGATAACGATTTATATTAGTTGGTGCAATACTTTGGAATATGGCGGCGAAATGCACGCTCTCCACTCGACGCGGCCTCGGATAATGGACATTAGTACCTCGTTTCGCACTGCTAGGACTCCATATTGGCATCCATGTGGAAAGCACAGCATCACGCAGAAACTCCGAACAGCGCATGCCAGCTGTATGACTTCCGTTACCATGGATATCAGCTTTATACTCAAAATCAGAAGAAGCACCTCAAATTAGAAGAGATCCTTCGGGGGTAGATTCAAGAGAATATCCATTTCATTTGGATATATATTTTATCTCCTGATAAGGGAGAAATACATCGCATACTATCTGAGCGCAAACACAGCCTATAGCACGTGCGGCGGATCACGGTTTACAGCTGAGAGCTGCAAAATCCCTACACCAGTAATGCGCGAGGTACCATGACTTCAGTAGAAGTCATTAAGACAGTTCTAATCCAACGTAATATGTAATACGCCACAAAATAGTGTTTTTGTTACTTAAAATGTTTTAATCCCTGTTTTATTACTTGATATTTTTGTTACTTAATATGCATTAATCCCTGTTTTATTATTTAATATCCATTAATCATTAAAAAGCTGTGTTGTTACTTAATATCTAATAATCCCTGTGTTGTTACTTAAAGGTGAAATGCAAAGGTAATAAAATTAAGAAAAAAGCATTTCCCTCTCCTTTTTATGATGATAATAAATTATACAGCCATCAATGAACGAAATCTGGTGATAGGTTTTATTTTTTAAAGAGAAATGAAACACGTATATGATCATCGCTTATCTCCCCTTGATTCGAAGCTTTTCCACCAGAGGCTGTGACGTCATAGTTGAACCACACTAAAAAAATGGCGGCTAACATGAATGTAGACAGCGACAGCGATGCGGAGGAATTTTCCTACACTTCTTCCTCTTCTTCTGAAGAGGAATTGAGAAGAATTCACGGCAATGGTTAGTGCAGGGGTGCCCCTGCCTTACCAACACGAACCTATTGTGAACAAAGAATCAGTAGACAACGATAGGATCAGCGACACTGCAGGGGCCGTGGGCGACATACCGAGAGAATCGGAAATACAGATTGGTAAATTCCGACTTTTTCTTTTATCCCCCGTAGCGAATGATGACCAACCTGTTAGTGCGTTTCAGTGAACGTGAATGACACAAGCAAGGGCTTCGTGAGCAATAGCCTAGCTTATCTATGTGAGCTATTTCCATACAATGCAATGCAGCTACATCGTGTTGTGCAGACTGTGCTGGTCTCACTGCTACGTCACGTATCGCAGCGGCCCCAGAGGGAGATAACCATATACGGATCGAAATTTCGTAAATAATATAGCGTTACATTTTTTAGTTTTTAACTTTATTAGGCTTAAGCAAATGTTTTAAAACTGAAAGGAAATTAATATACACATTATTTCTCCAATCTTACTGCAAATATCAAGTGATTTAGACAAACCTTTGCATTTCACCTTTAATATGTATTAATCCGTGTTTTCTTACTTGATATGTAATAATTTCCAAGAATCATGACGTCACTTCTATTTATAGATCATGACATCACTGTTCTATTTATAAATTTTAATGTTATTGTTAATTTCCCTGTTCTATTGATCTTTCTTGACTTTAAATCTTGATAAGTTGAGACTTGTTTTTGCTCCCCCACATCTGTGTAGAACAATAGTCTCTCCATAAACAAACTGCGGTGAGTCATGCTCTACGTGTACATCATAATGTATTTGTATACGCCCACATCTCAAAATTTGTATACTATCATACATGTAATCTTCAATGTTTTCATGTTTTTTAGAGGTGATTATTTTACATATACATACACTCTTTAAACTGAAATATGACATCATCAATACCACCTATATAAAGGTTCGCGTGTACACACCTTTTCATTCACCATGAGTCAATACGAGATAACTCTCATCAAACTGAAAGCGGCACCTATCGGGGCGATATTATTACTCATCATCCCGCTCATCGTGCTGTCCGCCGTTCGTACGTCCTGTGTAAAGTGCACACCTTGTAAGACATATCCACGGTGTAATGGTCCCCAGTTACTACCGTGTCACCGTCCTGTGCATATCCCAAAACCCGCGTAATAACCGCCATTCCGAACAGAACCATATACACGGCTATGCAGCAAGTAGCCATTGACAAAGAAATTCGAGCTACTGTTTGCTTATATGCCAAGATGCTGAGGGTAGATGTACGCTACTTCCTCAACGGTAAAGCTTCCTTCAAAGGACTCATCTTAACACATACTCAGTGGACCCTCGTCAAGGACAGAACCCCCCTCATCGACATTGCGATAAAGAATGTTCTAGAAAGCCAGGATGATCTTACATCACATGGCCCATGATCTAGATTCCTGTAAAAGCAGATCGTTCATCTCTGAGCCCTAATCGTCCACTACATAATTATTAGTAGCAAAGATTCGTCAACCTACTTCCCAGACAATACACCCTATAAATTTCGCGTCACCTTGAACACACGTCTCTGTTTAAGTGATTCATGGGTGATTGGTTTAGCGGAGATATTTATCAACAAGCAACCTCAATACAAATCCAATCTGTTGTTACTCGTGACCAAAGTACGGACTTGACCTACGGACTGTAGATGTTACGAGTGTCTCCAAGAAAGCCATTACGAGGGTATATTCTACGCCACATTATCTCCCCATAGTTCAAAATAGAGTCGACTCTCCCGACATCTATATAAAGACTGAAGACAACCTATCAGCAACCCCTCTGAGTGGACCAATTACGGTGACGCTCCCCTTGAAAAAAAATATGACGAATCGACAATTGTATGTTCCCGACGTCAAAAAAAGGATTGGGTTTTATCAGGATCAAGTCAACTCCTTGCCGTACCCCACATCAAAAAGCGGTAGAAGTTCGAGCATCATTCCTATTGAACCCCAAGTGTCACAGAAACGTATGAAAGTACCACCTATTACGCTAACCGCCCCGTCACAACAAGTCTGAAATCCGTAAAAATAAGAAGCGCTCCTCGTCTCCGCTCAATATTCATCAAGGGCAGTCCCAGGCCAAACGTATAAAAATTACCTGCAAAGAAACGGAAGATTCAATTTTTCTAGCTACACCATGGCGCTCCTTACTGACAAAGGTTTCCACCAAGGTCAACCCGAGACGATATCTCTTCTTCAATTACCGCCTTCGCAAACTGCGGTGAAAAATCTTTACGTCATCGACATGAACCCGACATCCCAAATCACCGATACTGCTCACGTTGAATTTAAGATACCAGGCCAGGGGTTAGATTATCTCGACCTGAAATCCTGCCGATTTTACGTCAAGGCTAAAATAGTGCACAGCGATGGTACCCCGTTGATCAAGGACGAAAAATGCGCCCCCATCAATCAACTGATACAGACCATGTGGTCACAAATTGATGTATCTATGCAAGGTAAACTGGTGACGACAATGGACAATGGTTATCCATACAAAGCCTACCTTCAGACGATTCTCAATTTCGGTGTAGACGCTAAAGATACCCAGCTACAGCTTCAACTGGTTATGGTTGACGAAGGTATTAATATGGATACCACGAATCCCATAACAGGTGGACAAGTCGGATTACTCGAGAGACAGAATGTCGTCGCGGAGAGTAATGTATTCGAGATGGAAGGAAACCTCATGCAAGACGTGTTCAAACAACACCGCTACCTGCTAAACAACGTTGACGCACACGTGAAGTTGTACCGATCGATACTCCAGTTCATCTTCATGTCGGACGCGAAGACTCCAGCCAACAAACTCTTTATAGAGGACATCAGCCTGAAAGCTTACAAAGTACGCGTCAACCCTGGTGTCATACTGGGGCACGCCAAAGCTCTCGAAGACAGCTCCGCGTTTTATCCCTACCAGAGCACACAGGTCAAGATGATGTCCATAGCCGTTGAACAGACGCTTTTCCGCTGGGACAACATGTTCCAATCCGTATACCCCAGCAAACTGATCGTAGGCTTAGTGTCCTCCAAGGCCATGAGAGGGGACTATAAAAAGAATCCACTGAACTTTCATCACTTTGAGCTGACAATTCTGTCGGTAAACATAGACGACGTCACTTTCCCGGGTTATCAAATAAGAACAAGGTATGATGCAAATCCTCACACCTCTCAGTACGCATCGGCCTACCCCCACCTTATTCGACGGTATAGGTCAATCCGGAGAAAACTTTGCAAATGCTATAAACTTGTTCGTGTATCACAACGGCTACACGCTATACACCTTCAACTTGGCCCCTACCTTCGCCTCGAAAGATCACCTACAGCTGTTGAAACAAGGCAACCTTAGACTGGAAGCCGTCTTCGGAGAACCACTTCCGGAAACTGTGAGCTGCATCACCTACGCGGAGTTCCCAGCCATGATAGAGGTGGATAAGGCGCGAAAAGTCATAGTCAACGTACCATGAATACCGACGAGCTGCTCTGCATTATTCGCGCCGATCGCACGCTGCACGCTTGCGTCTATGGGGTGTACCCGATGGGCAAGATTCTAAGCCACGTGTCTCAGACACCGGCTGCATATATCATAAACACAGACCCATCTTCTCTTCCCGGTGAACATTGGGTAGTGTTCTACTTTTCTGAAGACAAAGACACATTTTTTTGATTCCTTGGGACAATTACTAGAGCATTATGATCATCGCTTCGCTTCGTTCCTCAGACAATTGTAACACTATTTCATATAATGACAGAAGAAGGCTAATTACGTAGAGGGGGTCATCAGGACGGTTAATATGTATTATATAAGTAATACATGCATAAGCAAACTTACCGCTACCTGGATGTTCTATGTGACGTGGTGGGAGCTTACAATCGTCGACAGCACCGTTCATTAACCGAGAGCTGCTTAAGCTGGCCTAAACAAGGGCAATGAAGCCATACTCTGGAAAG
This sequence comes from Hanleya hanleyi, assembly GCA_036873755.1. Taxonomy (NCBI): domain Eukaryota; kingdom Metazoa; phylum Mollusca; class Polyplacophora; order Lepidopleurida; family Hanleyidae; genus Hanleya; species Hanleya hanleyi. The sequence goes on from JAVTVY010032423.1 coordinate 72,576, forward strand.
AAATGTATGTGAACACTACACAACCTGCACGGGAACAACCCTTTAAATTGAAGATTGGTGATTCTGTTCGCATTTCACACCTAAGATATGTATTCCAACGGGATTATCAAGCCAAGTGGACAGAGGAACTGTTCAAAATTTCAAAAAGGTTTCGTCGCCAAGGGCTACCCATATATGAACTCGTACATTTCATGGACGATGAAATACAGGGACAATTTATCAGCAAGAGCTCCAATTGGTCAATAAAGAAGTTGATGCATTATGGAGGATTGAACAAGTACTCAAAACACGACGTCGTCAAGGCAGGGTGGAAAAATTGGTCAAATATGTCGGGTGGCCAATGAAATTCGCTAGCTGGATGACTCAAAAAGATGTTGAAGCAATCTAATCACAAAGTTCTAAGGGGTGTTAAGTCAGCAACTGTGTAGAAGTGTGTCGCTATGCACACGTCTGTATATATATAAGGCCTTTTGTGAACCATTAGTCTGTAAGCATCCTCAGATCGTGTATCATGTTGAGTACGTATACGTTCTGTCAGAGAACCTCTCATCGTCACAATATGCTCAGACATATTCGTCTGAGGCATAGTCAGGAGACACCCCCGAGTCCCGCTAGAGGTCCCCCAATTGGAGTAGAGCATGTGGCAAGACATCCTGGGTGACCAAATTCTTAGAAGAAGGGCCAATCCCGTATAGTTTGGTGCTATAACCAGTAGCAGTCCGCCTACGAAAACACCTCCTTGAAGAATGTGACATTCGTGCCTAGTATCCCCCAAGACATTGGAGAGGCATACTACTTCGACCCCAATCAAATCAACGTGGTAGTGCTCGATGACCTGATGGGGGTGGCTAAGGGAGACTCACGCATCTCCGATCTCTTCTCGAAAGGGTCCCATCATTGCAATCTGTCCGTCATTTACAAGGGAAAGCATCTCGAGACATTACTTTAAACTGTCAATACTTCGCACTCTTTAACAACCCGATTGACAGACAACAGATTCAGCTCTTTGGACGACGTAGCTATCCAAAACAGTATTTCATGGAGAAATATGAAGATGCCATATCCACCCCTTACGGTTACCTCTTGATAGACCTCAAGCCAACTACACCCGAAAATCAACGATTGAGAAAGGTTGTCGAATCGTAGGTTGGGGTGGGGTTTTTCACCAGACAAAGATCTCTGTGGTACACTACGCAAAAAGGTAAAGGAGGTAAGCGTCTGAAGCGTAAAGGTTGTGGGGAGATTGTCTTTTTGAATTTGGTGCTAATACTGTTATATGGAATATGAAATAGGTCCTTGGATTATAGACGCGGATATTCTTTAATGGACGACGGCTGAATTATGAATGACGGAGTGGACGCTTGTATCCACTCAAAGTTTCCCTACGAGAAAGATGTGTCCGACTTATGTTGACACGGTGACGGGTATGAAAACTTTGGAAACCGATAGTATTCATACAGACTTATTGAAGACTTGTCTTGAACTGCAGAAATTACAAAATATAGGCGATGCTGAGGTGATGATGCAGAGCATCAAACTAGGAGTTCACCTATTCAAAGATTTATACAAAACACGAGAGGATGATTAATGCTATTTATTCTTACACGTATTTACACATAAATAAATATATATTATTTCTGAGTGTAGCCATATCGGTACACAAGATGAAGATTAATGTCTTTTATTCGGATACGTATGTACATACAACATGTAAATAAGTATTGTTTTCGAGTGTAGCCTTATGGGTCCGTGTAACCTTGCACAATTCAATTTTCGTTTTTTGTTTTTGTGTTCTCAAAATCAAAAATTGAAAATTGACCGTCAATTTTCAATTTTCGTTTTTTGTTTTTGTGTTCTCAAAATCAAAAATTGAAATTTGACCGTCAATTTTCAATTTTCGTTTTTTGTTTTTGGTTTCTCAAAATCAAAAATTGAAAATTGACCGTCAATTTTCAATTTTCGTTTTTTGTTTTTGTGTTCTGAAAATCAAAAATTGAAATTTGCCCGTCAATTTTCAATTTTTTATTCTGGGATTACAAAAACAAAAAACGAAAATTGATATTTGACAGTCAATTTTCAATTTTCGTTTTTCGTTTTGCTTCACGCAAAAATGAAAATCAAATATTGAAAATTGCCTCGACTTGTCCGTTTTTCGTTTTTTGATTTTAACTTGGACGTATCTGTGTTAAGTTCTCATGTGGACGGGTTATCATATCACTTCCGGTACGACGAGTAGAATAGAAAACGCAAATCGTGTCGTATGAGAGGTGTGGAGCGTGAGAGGCATGTGGCCCACCAGGCCATCCTCGGGAGCCAGTGTATTGATCGATTTGTTAGGGTATCTATACATTGCCTTGGTTGCATGGTTGCACACGATAGGTCTGGATAAAAAAAAGATCAAGGGGTATCCTCTAAATCAAACCAATTCAATTATTCAACAGGTTCAGCTAGCTCATTACTCCAATCCACTAGCTGGACGGTTTGAGATGTGACATCGCTGGCATAACTTTGATGTCAGGCTGAAATCGACATCGAGAGTCAAGGCAAAAACCGCCGGCTTGGGATACCGACATGCTAATTCAAAATAACCTCGGGGATGAAATGTTCGAGATTGAGGCAACGACTCAAGAACTCACTCGAATCACCAAAAATGTCCAAGTAAACCCTGTGCGGGGATAGCCTATAGTATTGGACCCTTCTACGGAGGGCCAATGATAGGCTGATGCAGCAACAACAACATTTTCCCAGTTATACGCCAGATTTTGAAATCGAAAACGATGCCGCGCTATGTCATCGGTCAACTGAGACAGTCACGTGGTTGTGTATGAAGATTGGGGTGGCTCCTATAAATAGTGATCCAATGAAAATGCTCGTCTTAGTTTGAAATGGCGGAATCTCTGAAGGGGAGACAGCTGGAACAGTACACTATCACTGTCTGTTAATATCTTGAATTAACAGAGAGTACTGCAGTCTATGTGCGGGGATTCACGATTTACCTGGACTTGTGAAGATGCACCAGACAGGTCTGGATATGTGGCATCCCGCTGTTCTCAATGGTTATTGGCCTTGAGGCCTGAGCCAATCAGAACGCAGTCTTAGATTTTCTCATTTCTAAAAATAGATGTTTAGAGCGCTACAAAAGCGAACAGCATTCATGCAGACAACCGCTATTTGCTATTGATTTGAAATATAGTATTTATAAAGATACCAACAAAGATTTAATACCAATAAGAGTAAGTATGCGGCCCGTAAACCACCATTTCAAACAAGCACACAATCGCCACGTTTGATGTCAGACGTCTGAATGCTTCAACGCTTCAGGTCCAATCTTCATTCTCTATTTTTGGGACCTGGATCGTTGGAGCGTTCAGTTGCTCGTCAACGTTCAGCGTCAAAAACGTTTCAACGCAAGTGTGGGTGTCAAACGCTTCAACGCATCGACGTGGGAAGTTTCCTTGGGGGTTATGATTAGGCATCTTCATTTTGTCGAGCCAATTTCTACGTTCCCACTTCGAACCTGCCTTGATTCATCTGACCCCTTCAGTGTTCAAAATCCGAGGTGTAAATTTCACCTACTAACGACAGAAGAACCAATCAGAGCGTACATCGACTGTGAATGAAGTCACGTTGAGTGACATCATCCTCTATTAGCGGCGTCTTTCCTCCTAATAAGGTGCCCACTAATTAGGTCAGCCAATCAATAACGCTCTTGTGCGACCCATTTCGAATTTCAAATGTTTTCGAGGTCAGTGACGTCTCGTGTCTATTTATAAGTTATTTGAACATTGAAGGGGTCCAGATATATCAAGGGAAGTTCGAAGTGGGAACGTAGAAATTGGCTAGATAAAATGAAGATGTGATTAGGGTACCCACGTATTTATTATACTACCCTACTTTAATGAAACTCCCATGTGTATCAACCCCGTTGTTCTCCATATAATGCTTCACACCTGCTGCACGATTGCCTACTCGCTTATGCGCAGTTGGCCCATTATATTCTAGCTCGAATGCCTGGCTCCAGGGATCTATAGTGTAGTGAAACTCCCACATCTTGCCCCCTACTGTTTTTCCATATTATGCTCCACACCTGCCTAAACAATCCGATTTGCGCTTTCCATACTACTCCGCGAACCGAAAGTGACATCATAAGTCTTGCGCGTGCGCAGTTAACATTGACGAGTCAAAGTTAAAATCAAAAAACGAAAAACGGACAAGTCGAGGCAATTTTCATTATTTGATTTTCATTTTTGGGACAAGTGAAACGAAAAACGAAAATTGAAAATTGACGGTCAATTTTCAATTTTTGATTTTGAGAAACCAAAAACAAAAAACGAAAATTGAAAATTGACGGTCAAATTTCAATTTTTGATTTTGAGAACACAAAAACAAAAAACGAAAATTGAAAATTGACGGTCAATTTTCAATTTTTGATTTTGAGAACACAAAAACAAAAAAACGAAAATTGAATCGTGCAAGGTTACACGGACCCTTATGCTATGGAACACAAGAGGATAAATAATGTCATTTATTCTTGCATATATAGACATGAAAATATGTATCATGGCTGAGTGTAGCCATGTGCTACGGTATGTATACCATCGTTCAGAATATAGGGCTTGTCATAAAAGGGACATAGGCTCTGATTATAACAGTCAGACTGTAGAGATGATGATCTATGCTTCTCTCTTGCAGGAAACTAGTCTATTTTTATGTATACTATGATTGTCTTTTTGAATTTGGTGCTAATACTGTTATATGGAATATGGGATAGGTCTTTGGATTATGGACGCGGATATTCTTTAATGGACGACGGCTGAATTATGAATGACGGACTAGACGCTTGTAATCTAATTTGATTCATGATTGTACGGACACATTTTCGATTGAATAAACATTCTTTACAGCATGTCTTCATTTTTTCTTGATGGCATACTTGGAATGCCTTTTGCCGTTTTCTTCTCATTTATGCATTTTCGGTCGAAGCCCGACAAACTCGTCGACGGGTAGACATCCACATTCATCTTTCATCTTCCTCAACCCTTTGGCATTGACCGCGGTGTAAAGGGGGTGATCCCGCTGGTAGTTGCTCGTATCAAACATGGACACTCGTTGTTCTAAATATTTTGGGTTTGCATGCCATAGCAGAAACTGTCCGTGTCGGAAAAGAGGAGCTTGGCTTTAGAACCATATTCTGGCTTGATTTGATTGTAGTGAAAATCAAACATGAGCAGTTTTGAGAGATATAGAATGGCAAAACCGAGGTGTATAGGTCTATATATTCAGTTTGATGGTCTTCAAATGAACGGCTACCAAATTACAAGCGTCTAGTCCGTCATTCATAATCCAGCCGTCGTCCATTAGAGAATATCCGCGTCCATAATCCAAAGACCTATTCCATTTTCCATATAACAGTATTAGCACCAAATTCAAAAAGACAATCATAGTATACAAAAACATAGGCTTGTTTCCTGCAAGAGAGAAGCGGTCAACAGTTTTCAATGATGCCGGCAAGACATCATGATGTTCCAAAAATATCAAATCCGTAACGCTGATCAGTATTCTTAATCCATAATATTCGTTGTAAAGTCGTCATCTAAAGAAAATTGAAAAAATTCATCTCGTTGAAAATCTTGAAACTGTGAAAGGGGGGGCTTGACGATCATTCTTATCAGTCTCTGCTTGGAATGTACCAGTTGGATGTTGACCCTTTTCGAACATTCTTCAACGTCTTTCCAAACACACTATAGATTGAAACGTTTTTCAGTATTGAATTGAATGTAGGGTTGCAACCAGGTTTGAGATGAGTTTCTCAACAGGCTGACGTTTCACCTGTAACTCATGCTGCTGTAAGGCTGCTGGATATGTCAGATCAACCTCAAAAATGTTCCCTGTTTCCGCATCATCAGGGATAGATTGAACGTTGAAAGATTTCTTTTCTTGTTCATTCAACCATCTAAAGTCACGCAGGGGTAAGGACTGCGACATGGCCCACGCGTAGAAATTATTGGCATCGAGGCAGAGGATGTTACTGTTGGGTAGGAGAGGGTTGTAGTCGGCGAGGTATGGGTTGTTCGCTTTGCTATACCTGGAGATCATGGATATTCCTTCGCGAATACCCTTTTTTATCATGAGATACATGTTGATGTCATCCAGAAGACGAACGCCGGTCATTTTCAACATGGCGTCCCAAGAGAGACCAGGGGAGTTGTAGTAATGGGCAGGATCCAGATGATAATAGTTCATGCACATGTCCCTAAAATTTTCGAAGACATCGGCCAGCAACAGGACGTCCGATTTTAAATAGAGGTCAAGATAGTCATCTAGTGTTTAAACCTCAAACTGGGACCATACCGTGTGTGCATCTGCATAATCACTGTCAGAAATAGGGTCTTCTCTAAGATCGTTGTAGAAGGCGTCTTGGGTGGGGAGTTGAGTGTCTGAAAACTTGCTTTCATCTGTCAAATAACCATATGAGAAAACCCCTTTTCTCATTAATAACTGCCGCTGTTTGGGATGGGTAAAATGTCTCAGGAGGTGGTAGAACTAGTCTTCACTATCCTTGGATAGATTTTCAACTAATGTTTCGAGGGAGGCGTTGAGAAATTGTAGAGAATCCATCAATCTCAAATTGCCCAGAGAGAAAGAAATATACTTCTGAAAATTGTTTGGAATGCAGAAGATATATCAGGTCTTGTATTTCCCCAAGATGCTACAAATAAGATGACCATCGTAGCCTCGTGTGTTGTGTAAAATAACGAGAATGAAAAACTGGCTTCTCTTGTCGGGTAGATCTTCTGAAGCGGTATTGTAAATTGCACTGGTTGTGAGAAGGTCCTCGATATTTGCCAGATAAATGACAATGATCGCGCACCCGATCGGTGTGAAGTTCTTTCTCGCAAATATGACAATGCGTAGCTTGTGTGAAGGAATGTTGTTCCTCTTTAGTGAGCTCCATGGAGATCACCGATTCCAAGATGGAACATATGCGATGACCCTCTTCTACGAGGAGTTGCTTCTTAATATTTCTGAATGTTAGCTATTGCTCTTCCGGTGTTTCTGGGAGTTTGATCCGTTGGGATCAATGAGGGAGCAGTGAGAAAGATGGTTGTCCAATACATCTTGGCGGCTATACCCATGCAAGCAAGAGTTGCAATAGAATTGTTTACCATCACGTTTCGTGCGATTGCCCAACAGACGACTCGTTGTTATTGAGACAAAAGTGTCTCTTGTCTTCCTTGGCAATGAGAAGCAGATTCACATAGGTGTCAAAGCGATGTTGCGTAATATGCAGGGGAACGACAGTCTGGTCGTAGCCGAAGACATTGCCGGAAATGGTGTTAAGGGATTCGAACTTGGCGACCTGGGATAGCGACATAGGAAGAGTAATACCATCAACATGCAACTCATCCATGTAAGCTGTATAATGCTCAGGGCGATTGGGTTTCTTTTCTGCTGGATGGAGGGATGCCAAATTAGACCATAAAAATGAATCCGTATTAGCCACGTTGACAAGAGCTTTCTTGTCAGCTGGAGGCTTGACTATATGCAGGCGCTTTCAAAAACCGATCCATTCACATCCCGCTCCTTCTCATTCACCAAACGCTATATAGACGATCTTCTCGCTGTGGATAATCGCTATATAAATGACGCAGTGAAGGATATATATATCCACCTTCACTGGATTTGAAGGAAACTACAGATAACCCTACAGCCACATCATATTTAGACCTATATCTTTATAAAAATGAAGCGGGCCTACTCTCTCGTCGATTGTATGACAAAGAGATACAATTTCGACATCGTAAACTATCCCTTTCTGGACAGTAATATTCCAGTGTATAATGTATATATGTATATTATTGTGCTAAGAAGAAAAACAGCTACGCTGATTCTTATGCCAATAAACTGAACTGAAACTGAACTGAACAGTGGGACCTGCATATGGCGTATACATATCACGCCTAGTAATATTTGCTAGATCCTGTGTTAATTGTGACGATTTTGATCAACGACACAAAACATTGTTGCATAAACTTATAAAACAGGACTACATCATCAAGCGCCTCCAAAATACACCATTCTCTTGATAACGACTTTAGAACGATTATTATGGATTAAGAATACTGATCAGCGATACGGATTTTATATTTCTGGAACATCATGATGTCTTGTCGGCATCACTGAAAACGGTTGACCGCTTCTCTCTTGCAGGAAACTAGCCTATGTTTATGTAACCTATGATTGTCTTTTTTGAATTTGGTGCTAATACTGTTATATGGATATGGAATAGGTCTTTGGATTATGGACGCGGATATTCTTTAATGGACGACGGCTGAATTATGAATGACGGATTAGACGCTTGTATCAACAAAAAATTTCTCAAATTTGGCGATACATATCGCACGCTGATAGCAAAATACGAGAGTAGCGTGCAAGATCTATGGCGTTACGTTTCGTAACTTGTGTCTAATTCCGCTTAACCCGGGGCTAGGGGCCGTATAAACCCATGTACTTCAAGATGCTCATGGTGCTCATATGAACAGTCACAATCAAAGCGTGACTGAGATACATCATTCGTTGGATGACGACTTTACAACGAATATTTTGGATTGGGAATACTGATCAGCGATGCGGATTTGATATTTTTGGAACATCATGATGTCTTGCCGGCATCATTGAAAACTGTTGACCGCTTCTCTCTTGCAGGAAACAAGCCTATGTTTATGTATACCATGATTGTCTTTTTGAATTTGGTGCTAATACTGTTATATGGAATATGGAATAGGTCTTTGGATTATGGACGCGGATATTCTCCGATGGACGACGGCTGAATTATGAATGACGGACCAGACGCTTGGAATTAGGTGTAGGGATATAGCTACTTCCATCAAAAGGTACGTACTGAGCCGGATGGATGTCGAGATGTAGTATTTCATCTATTAGCCAAGAGCTACCCTCACGTTCATAGTTCTGAAAACGCTATATAGACGATCTTCTCGCTGTGGATAATCGCCTTACAAATGACACAGTGAAGAATATATATCCACCTTCACTGGATTTGAAGGAAACTATAGATAGCCCTACAGGCACATCATATTTAGATCTATATGTCTATAAAAATGAAGCGGGCATTCTCTCTCGTCGACTTTATGACAAAAGAGATGATTACAATTTCGACATCGGAAACTATCCCTTTCTGGACAGTAATATTCTGGTGGGACCTGCATATGGCGTATACATATCTCGCCTAGTAGCATTTGCTAGATCCTGCGTTAAATGTGACGATTTTAATCAACGTCACAAAACATTTTTGCAGAAACTGATAAAACAGGGCTATACCACCAAGCGCCTCCACTCAAAGTTTCGAAAATTTGGCGATACATATCGCATGCTGATTGCAATATACGAGCGTAGCGTGCAAGATCTATGGCGTTACGTTTCGTAACTTGTGTCTAATTCCGATTAACCCGGAGCTAGGGGCCGTATGAAACCATGTACTTCAAGATCCTCATGGTGCTCATATGAACGGTCACAATCAAGCGTGACTGAGATACGTCATTCTCTAGATGACGACTTTACATCGAATATTATGGATCAAGAATGCTGATCAGCGATACGGATTTGATATTATTGGAACATCATGATGTCTTGCCGGCATCATTGAAAACTGTTGACCGCTTCTCTTTTGCAGGAAACTAGCCTATGTTTATGTATACTACGATTGTTGCTTTTTTAATTTGGTGCTTATACTGTTATATGGAATAAGTCTTTGGATTGTGGACGCGGATATTCTTTAATGGACGATGGCTGAATTATGAATGACGGACCAGACGCTTGTAACAATGACATGATGGGTTTTCGCTTTCATAGCATACGGTGGTGGATGGTTAAAAATAAGATGATCGTTGATTGGTGGCTATTTTTAGCGAAACAAGAGCCGTGCTCTGATTGGTGGATATTTTTAGACAATAGAAGGGTCGTGCTCTGATTGGCAGAGATTTGTAGAAGGTAGGAATACTCAAATGTAATTGGTAGCTATTTTTAAACAATACAAAAGCTGATTGGTGTCTACTTTTAGCAACACGAGAGCCGTGCTCCGATTAGTGGATATTTTAACAACACGAGAGCCGTGCTCCGATTAGTGGATATTTTTAGATAATAGAAGAGCCGTGCTCTGATTGGTTGATATGTTTAGAAGTTGGGAATACTCAAATGTAATTGGTAGCTATTTTTAGACAATACAAGAGCAGTACTCTGATTGGTGTCTATTTTTAGCAACACGAGAGGCGTGCTCTGATTGGTGAATATTTTAGCTATCCACCAACCAATGCTAGCTAGAATATGATCTAACTTTTTTTTTCATTCGCTCCAAACATACAGTTGATGATTAATTCAATCATTCGCCCACACAATGACTGATTCATTCACCCAAACAATGACTGATTCAATCCTCATACAAACAATGACTCATTCAATCAATCATTCAATCACTGATTCAATCAAATATTCACCCACACAATGACTGATTCATTCACCCACATAATGACTGATTCAATCCTCATACAAACAATGACTCATTCTTTCAATCATTCAATCACTGATTCAATCAAACATTCACCCACTCAATGACCGATTCATTCAATCACACAATGACTGGTTTAATCCTCATACAATGACTCATTCAAGCAATCATTCAATCACTGATTCAATCAAATATTCACCCACACAATGACTGATTCATTCAATCACACAATGACTCATTTAATCTATCATTCAATCACTGATTCAATCAATCATTCAATCACTGATTCAACCAAACATTCACCACACAATGACTGATTCATTCAATTACAATATGACTGAATCAATCAATCATTCAATCAAGCATACAAACACTCATGCAAACAATGACTGATTCAATCATTCACACACACAAAGACTTATTCAATCAATCATTCACACAATGACTGATTAAGTCAAACACTCGTACAAACAATGACTGATTCAATCAGCCACACAATGATTCAGTCAATCATTCACCCACACAATAACTTATTCATTCAATCGCACAATGACTGAATCAATCACTCTTATCAATCACTCATACAAAAAATGACTGAATCAATCCTCATACAAACAATGACTGATTCAACCAATGATTGAATGACTGATTCATTCAATCACAATGATTCAATCAATCATTCACCCACACAAACATTCAGTCAATCATTCACCCACACAATAACTTATTCATTCAATCACACAATGACTGAATCAATCACTCTATCAATCACTCATACAAAAAATGACTGAATCAATCCTCATACAAACAATGACTGATTCAATCAGTGATTGAATGACTGATTCATTCAATCACAATGATTCAATCAATCATTCACCCACACAAACATTCAATCACACAATGACTGATTCAATCAATCATTCAATTTCTGATTCAATCAATCATCCAATCACTTATTCAATCAATCATTCACCCACACAATGACTGATTCATTGAATCATTCAATAACACAATGACTGATTCATTCAATCACACAATGACTGATTCAATCAATCATTCAATCACTGATTCAACCAATCATTCAATCACTTATTCAATCAATCATTCACCCAAACAATGACTGATTCATTCAATCGCTTATTCAATCAATCATTCACCCACACAATGACTGATTCATTCAATCACACAATGTCTGATTCAATCAATCAGACAATTACTGATTCAATCAATCAGACAATTACTGATTCAATCAATCATTCAATCACTGATTCAATCAATCATTCAATCACTGACTCACTGCTCATGCAAACATTCAGTCATAGACTTAATTAATCATTCACACCCACGCCTATATGCCCACAAACACATCCACACATTTGATTGTGGAAAGATAGAAGTTCTGTTTCTTGGGTTAAAATAACTAATTAAGTCTATGATTGAATGTTTGTATGAGCAAGGCGTTGTGGAAATAAAATCATAAAAAAGGAAATAAAATAGCCAGTGGTTGGCTTATAACACCGATAAATTTGTGCTAAAATGTGAGCTGTGAAGCGAAAACTACTGGTTATATAGGGGATTGAAATCAAGTACCCGGATATTTCTGCATAGTAGTTTGCAGCGCCCTCTATTCAATATGATTGGTTGAAATTATAGTAGCCCGTATGACAAGACCACTATTTTGCAGCGCCCTCTATTAAATTCTGATTGGTTGAAAATTATGGGCTGCACATGCGTATTGTGATAATTAAACTGTCCACCAAGCAGTGAAGGTGTTAGGCCCGAAATAAGCTCAGTCGTCAAAGAGAGAGAGAGAAAAAATAAGCGTCTAGGTCGGTGAATAAATGACTCAATCAATAAGGGTCATGTATTACACGAATATCAACGTAGACGAGCGCGTACCAAATGCTCTCTAAGGTTCGCTTGCCTACTGTATACAGTTTTAATGGCTGGTAATAAGCCCGATAGTTTCATATTCAATCTATCATAAAGATTTCCAATAAAATGTATAGTTGAATGTGCAGAAGGCGAATATGGAATGATTAGTGGCAAATGTGAAGATCTTTTTGGTGCTTTTTTACACATAGGCTTGTGATAGAGTTGAATAACATCACTTTTAATTTGCCGAAGTTTACGATCAGAATAGCCTCTGTTTCTTAGTGCCTGAATCAAAATAGAGCAAGCCAACTGGTAATCGCATACATTATTACAAATACGCAAAAATCGCAAAAACTGCGATTTAACAATGCCCGGGAATGTATAATGCGGATGAAAGGAACTCCGATGCAGCAACTGGTGGCTGTCTGTGGGTTTGAAATAAACTTTAGTATCTAAAATTCCCATGGAATTGAATCGGCTGCCTTATATACCATTACATCAAGAAATGGAAGAGAATGTAATTGCAGGTTACTCTGTAAGCGGATATTGGGGTTTTGTGAGTTCAAAATATCAACGAAAACATGAAAATCGTCAATACTACCGCCCCAAATTCCAAAAATGTCATCTATGTAACGCTTCCAAAGGAGTGGTTTAATAGGACATTCTGAGAGAGCCTCATTCTCCCATCTGGCCATATATATATTAGCATAGCTGGGCGCAAAACGCTTGCCCATGGCCGTCCCTTTGATTTGAAGGTAGTTGGAGTGGTCGAATACAAAATCATTGCGTTTAAGAGAAATATCAAGTAACTTCATGAACAACGAATCGTTCCGACCGGTAGACGGATTTTTTGCTAATGTATCAGCTATAATCTGGAGGCCATCGTCAGTGTCAATATTGGTGTATAATGATTCAACATCCAATGTAAAGAGAAAAATATTGGAAGAGAACGAATGGGATGATAAAATGTCAAGGAAATGGGGTGTATCCCGAAGATAACTGGCGTGTTGTTGAGAGATAGGGTTTAGACACAAGTCTAGATACTCCGCTACTCTTGCTGATTCACTTCCAGAGTCCGACACAATCGGTCTCCCTTTCGGCATTCGAGGTTGGGGCCACGAGTAGATGTCTTTGTGTATCTTTGGTAGCAAATAGAATGCTCTAGGGCGGTGTTGACTCGAATCAGTCATATATGAATAATCTTTTTTAGTAATATGGTCCCCAAGGAGCATATCTGTCAGTATTTCCTTGATCATATTTTGGTTTTCAGGCACTAAGGATTTCTGTATGGGAATATAATAATTCACATCATTTAGCTGTCTAAGGGCTTTAAGTACATACGAGTTTTTATCCATTACCACCGTAGCCCCACCTTTATCGGCAGGTTTGATGACCACGTCATCAAGCCGTGATAACGAACTGAGAGCTATACGTTCGGCTTGAGACAGATTATCTTTGGCATGCATGGATGGTTGTGTATGCAAAAACTCAGAAACGGACCTTTTGAACGAAATAATTTCAGAACAGAGCTGGTGATCGGCTGGTCTCCAACTGGATTTCGAATGGAGTTTTTTAGTACCGTCAAACTCCGCCTCTCTGTCCAAGAAAAAATATTTGAGTTCAATTCGTCGAAAAAAAGAATCGACGTCGCTGAAATTGAGTGGCATTTGTCCCGACTGATTTAAAATAGGCGTTGGGACAAACGATAAACCTTTCTCTAATAAACTAATTTCAGGTTGCGTGAGAGTCAGTTTTGACAAGTTGTACACAGTGCTAGCTGCTTTAAAAGAGTTGATATCGAGATTCCTATCTAGTTTTCCTGTTCACGTATGTGAGCGATCCAAGCTAGAAATAGCCGGTTTGCTGTATCGGGCATCCAATGGATGCCATCTGTGTTGTACAAAATAGTGATGTCGGTGTCAAAATAATTAAACGCTGTATCTTCGAAAAAGAGTGCGTTTAGTCTATCAATAAGAGACAGTTCAGTAGAAGAACCGTGTGACATGGCCACGGGAGGCGTTAGTAGAGGCATTAAGCTAGGGCGCTAAGATAAGGCGTTAAGGCGTTGAGACAGGCGTTAAGGCGTAACGACGGGCGTTAAGGCGTAACGACGCGCGTTAAGGCGTAACGACGGGCGTTGACGGGCATCACTGCATTTCGAAGAATTAGTGTCAATTCCATGGAATGTCTAGAACAATCAGAGCTTCTGAGCTATTCCACCAGGGCGTTGAGGCGTTGAGCTGGGCGTGGGCGGGCGTTACTGTATATAAAAGCAAGCTTATCCCAAAAGCGGGCACACTCGACGTTCAACCATGAACATGGGTTATACTATGCTCTGAGTGCGAACGTACGTTCACCAAACATTACAATATGATGCGACACCAGAAGAATATACATGGGATTGAAGGCACCGAGGCACAAGAAGCCGATACAGAGACTGCTGAGAGTCGACCGACTGATACCGAACAGAGACTGCTGAGAGTCTATCTACTGATACGGAGAGCTTGACCTCAGATAGTCAGCCCACATCCCAGGAAAGTGAGCAGGAAAGTGAGGCAGAACCTACCTTCTGGGATCGTATTGTGCATGAAGCTATTAATACCCATGCTGCGACGATCGAAGACGGCGGACAGGATAATTTACAACAGGCGTACATCCAAATGCGCCCCTGCATCAGAAAAACAGCCATGGCGATCTATGAACGGTATAGTCTGCTACCGTTCGAAATGAAAGGAGACCCCACGCACAGGTTCATCATGAAGACCAAGCGTCACTTGGAAGAGGATATGGGGTTACCACTAAACGAGGCCCTGGAAAATGCGATCAGAATTCGCAAACAACTGTTTGAGGACATGATGCCGTTACAATATCCTGGACTGACGGACGATGATTAGGTTACAGCGAACAAAGATTGAACTTTCTCAAACGACGGCTTCTGATTGGACAAGAGCCTACTTGAATTGCAACCATACCCAAGGCGGCTCCCTCAGCGTGCGTATGATGTAACATTTGGGTCGAATAAACTATATGAAAACTTGTTGTTGTTGTTCTCTCATCTGTCATCCTTGTTGTTAAGGCGTTAAGGCGTTGCGTGGGATTGCCCTTCTCTCGATGCAAGTATTGCTTTGCGTATAACCTTGAAGTACCTGAGGCAGTCAGCACCTCCGGAACTCCCCTTCCCCTACTACTCCCCCACTGAGCAGGGGCATATTACTCTCAGTCGGACTCTAGTCAACCTGCCCTGGACTAGTATACCGCACACGACCCTTTCGGATCAATAGTAGACCATCTCGCCATCGAAACATCAATCACTCACTCACTCCCTCACTCCCTCACCATCGTTAGTGCTTCCATGCGTTGAGACGGGCGTTGGGCACGCCTCACTCAATCAATCACTCAAACTCACTCACTCTGGGAGTTCATTTGGACCAGGGAGGGTCTGGACCCCAAAACATCCATGATTCTCCATGGTTTAGGTGTAAAGCCCGTGTTCCGCTTTTTATATATTTTCGGGACAAATCCTAATTTTACATGCAACCCTGCAGATGCCACCATGCCACCGAATCCATGATTCCTCATGGCTTAGGTGTAAAGTCCGTGTTCCGCTTTTTATATGTTCCACCCCCAATCCTAAATTTACATACACCCACTAAGCCACCTGCCTCTCTCGGCAGGCCTCGATCCACCGGGGACCAATAGGCCTCAGGCTCCTAAATAAAAAAAAGTCCCGATCCGTTAACCCCTAAACGTAATCTCTGCCAAAGACCAGAATTTTCCCGATTTTTTTCCGCCTTCGTTGCAACGATTAATAGAAAGCCGTTGGTACCACTGGCAAGTATTGTATTTGTTCTATTCAGCTACAAATTTTATTTCGATTCACTGCTCGATAACATGCCTCGCCGGGGCACTACTTGCGGGGCCTAGGCACTGCTTTCAGCAGGCAGAGAAAACAGCGAAATGAGCACCTCATGTGTAGAGGCGCGCACAGCTTAAAATTTTGACGGTAAAAGTTTGACAAGAAGTTGGTCACCTTGTAGCGCTTGAAATAAACTACTTCCTGTCGAAAGATGAATGTCTAAAATTGATTAGGGAACCAGCGAGGTACAGTTTTGTTAATACTGCCGAACGTGTAAATTATTTAGGAGTCTGATGCCTACTACATCAACATTTTCTGAACGCATTTGACCAAACTGTGTTGGAAAATGGACTCTAGGTAAGGTATACACCGCTAAATTGGGTATCGTAGCTCAACTTATCTATTGTTTGGTGGGAATTCGCAAGATTCCATTCAATGTGGGGGTTGAGGTCGGGTGGAATCGTTTTATTAAGGGGGAGGGGGTATATTTGTTGTGTGGTTTTACTGATTAAAATCGGCTATTCGTGACATTTATCAGCCGTTTACCGTCTCAAATCTGTACGACCAAGATATATTTTCAAGTTACACTGAATAGATTGATTTTTTTTTTTGTATTTTGTGGATTTACATCATCTGGTGCCTTGCTGAAATGCTAAAATGGTCGAAAATGCTGATTTCTGGTGAGAACGTGTGATCATTGTAATGTCCATATTTGTCTCAAAATGAACTGGCCGATATCAGCACTAATCCAATCAGTCTCACGGTATAACAGAATGATCAGAGACCCGGCTGAGGATGCTTAAGTTGTCAGATACAGACATTACAGACTAGTTTTAACTGGATTATCCTCCATCTTTGGATTTTTTTACCTGCATCAGTGGCTATTTATTCACTCTCAGTGGAACTCAGAAACCTGAAATAATTGTCAAGTTTATGAGAAGTAGCTGAACTCTGATGCCTGCAATAATAATACAATATCTGGTACAGAAAGATTCGTTTGACCCTGGCTAACGTCTGACATACACCGGAAGGGTCATCCTGAATTTATATGCCTGACATGGGGGGTGGGGACAGATTTTGTAATATTATTTGCATTGTCCTCCTTTCGAATTGGCATTTTTTGGCATCTATTTGTAGAGGAAACATTCCTGGTTAATATATAACTAAATTCGATAGTTTCACGCTTCTGATTTTTTAGCAAAATCAAATTTAATTCACAAAATTGCCGAAAATTAGCGTTTTTAAGAGTATCGTATCGCAAAAATGACAATAATTCAATGGAAGGACCAACACGCTAGTAACAGGTTTCCGAATATGTAGGAATATATGGGTCATCCATTCAAGAACTAATCATAGCGTTTGTTATGGTATCTTTACAAATCCGGACCTGATCGCCAAGTCCAGATGTGTGCTTTAGCTAGCCGAAAACTGTTGTATTTTCATGGGGGTACATGTAGCAAAAATCGCATAGCGCGCAAAGTATTGGATGAAAAGGCGTGAAATTTTTCAAGCTTCCGGGCAATTGAATGATGCAAGCCCATGTCTGATATCAGACTGATTGGATGAAATAAGCCCACCTAATAGGCCTCAGGCTCCTAAATAAAAAAAAGTCCCGATCCGTTAACCCCTAAACGTAATCTCTGCCAAAGACCAGAATTTTCCCGATTTTTTTCCGCCTACGTTGCAACGATTAATAGAAAGCCGTTGGTACCACTGGCAAGTATTGTATTTGTTCTATTCAGCTACAAATTTTATTTCGATTCACTGCTCGATAACATGCCTCGCCGGGGCACTATTTGCGGGGCCTAGGCACTGCTTTCAGCAGGCAGAGAAAACAGCGAAATGAGCACCTCATGTGTAGAGGCGAGCACAGCTTAAAATTTTGACGGTAAAAGTTTGACAAGAAGTTGGTCACCTTGTAGCGCTTGAAATAAACTACTTCCTGTCGAAAGATGAATGTCTAAAATTGATTAGGGAACCAGCGAGGTACAGTTTTGTTAATACTGCCGAACGTGTAAATTATTTAGGAGGCTGATGCCTACTACATCAACATTTTCTGAACGCATTTGACCAAACTGTGTTGGAAAATGGACTCTAGGTAAGGTATACACCGCTAAATTGGGTATCGTAGCTCAACTTATCTATTGTTTGGTGGGAATTCGCAAGATTCCATTCAATGTGGGGGGTTGAGGTCGGGTGGAATCGTTTTATTAAGGGGAGGGGGTATATTTGTTGTGTGGTTTTACTGATTAAAATCGGCTATTCGTGACATTTATCAGCCGTTTACCGTCTCAAGTCTGTACGACCAAGATATATTTTCAAGTTACACTGAATGGATTGATTTTTTTGTATTTTGTGGATTTACATCATCTGGTGCCTTGCTGAAATGCTAAAATGGTCGAAAATGCTGATTTCTGGTGAGAACGTGTGATCATTGTAATGTCCATATTTATCTCAAAATGAACTGGCCGATATCAGCACTAATCCAATCAGTCTCACGGTATAACAGAATGATCAGAGACCCGGCTGAGGATGCTTAAGTTGTCAGATACAGACATTACAGACTAGTTTTAACTGGATTATCCTCCATCTTTGGA
This sequence comes from Hanleya hanleyi, assembly GCA_036873755.1. Classification (NCBI taxonomy): domain Eukaryota; kingdom Metazoa; phylum Mollusca; class Polyplacophora; order Lepidopleurida; family Hanleyidae; genus Hanleya; species Hanleya hanleyi. The sequence goes on from JAVTVY010032423.1 coordinate 91,426, forward strand.
TTTTTTTACCTGCATCAGTGGCTATTTATTCACTCTCAGTGGAACTCAGAAACCTGAAATAATTGTCAAGTTTATGAGAAGTACCTGAACTCTGATGCCTGCAATAATAATACAATATCTGGTACAGAAAGATTCGTTTGACCCTGGCTAACGTCTGACATAAACCGGAAGGGTCATCCTGAATTTATATGCCTGACATGGGGGGTGGGGACAGATTTTGTAATATTATTTGCATTGTCCTCCTTTCGAATTGGCATTTTTTGGCATCTATTTGTAGAGGAAACATTCCTGGTTAATATATAACTAAATTCGATAGTTTCACGCTTCTGATTTTTTAGCAAAATCAAATTTAATTCACAAAATTGCCGAAAATTAGCGTTTTTAATAGTATCGTATCGCAAAAATGACAATAATTCAATGGAAGGACCAACACGCTAGTAACAGGTTTCCGAATATGTAGGAATATATGGGTCATCCATTCAAGAACTAATCATAGCGTTTGTTATGGTATCTTTACAAATCCGGACCTGATCGCCAAGTCCAGATGTGTGCTTTAGCTAGCCGAAAACTGTTGTATTTTCATGGGGGTACATGTAGCAAAAATCGCATAGCGCGCAAAGTATTTGATGAAAACGCGTGAAAGTTTTCAAGCTTCCGGGCAATTGAATGATGCAAGCCCATGTCTGATATCAGACTGATTGGATGAAATAAGCCCACCTAATAGGCCTCAGGCTCCTAAATAAAAAAAAGTCCCGATCCGTTAACCCCTAAACGTAATCTCTGCCAAAGACCAGAATTTTCCCGATTTTTTTCCGCCTACGTTGCAACGATTAATAGAAAGCCGTTGGTACCACTGGCAAGTATTGTATTTGTTCTATTCAGCTACAAATTTTATTTCGATTCACTGCTCGATAACATGCCTCGCCGGGGCACTAATTGCGGGGCCTAGGCACTGCTTTCAGCAGGCAGAGAAAACAGCGAAATGAGCACCTCATGTGTAGAGGCGAGCACAGCTTAAAATTTTGACGGTAAAAGTTTGACAAGAAGTTGGTCACCTTGTAGCGCTTGAAATAAACTACTTCCTGTCGAAAGATGAATGTCTAAAATTGATTAGGGAACCAGCGAGGTACAGTTTTGTTAATACTGCCGAACGTGTAAATTATTTAGGAGTCTGATGCCACAAGTCATTGCGTCGCGCGTTAAACGCGACAAAGTCTACAAAAACATGACCGCGTACATGGCCGTGACACGGACTGGATTGAGGATTGATTCATTATTAATGGGCATATCGGCATTGAAATTGGCCTTCAGTGGGTGAAGCCGATTAATCTTTCGGGCAAGGACCACATCTACGGGCATTTCTCTACATGGATAGTGTAAAGACCTGCATGACTATTTCTGGAATCTTAACAGCTGATCTTTACAGGTAGCGCTATAAGCCTACTATGATGGGCATGTGCTTGACTTATATTAACATAACGCTTATACTAACATTCTATAACACTTACACCTGTTACACACGGATATATAACGGTGCAATTATTACACCATTTAGCACGGTTAAGAACTTTGTGACGTATGAAATTTACACTCGTGAACTTGACACGCACAGGTGTTCACTCGGAAGAATCCATTTCCCAAGGTGGGTGATAAATTGCAGGACAAAGTCTCATCTGCCTGTAAAATCGAATAAACAGATAGAATGGATACCCTGCAAATAGGAATTTTAGTTTATTTTAAAGGTAGAAAATGTATAATCGCAGATATTTACAAATCAACTGGGACATACGAGTGTACACAATAAGAAACAGATCAACAGTAGAAACAAGACGTGCTTTCAGATATATGAATTATCAAGAGAAGTGGAGATCGAAAAGTTCACGAGAGACGCTGATGATGAATCTCTTCTTGCTGCTTTAAATGAGCCACAACACGAGTGTGATCAGCTGAACAAGGATACCGTAGATTTTCCTCCCCTGACGACGAGAAATTGAAAGACCTGGCTATAACACACGAAATGAGCCAGAGACTGACAGGCAAACGAAATAGGAAATACTTAGAGGTATCAAATTCGTTTTATATTATAATCAAGTCTTATAAATAAATAGCCTACATCTAAAGATTATTCGCTACACCAACCATTGCCTGAGATCAACAACTGTCACGGTTCTGCTTGAGGCGGGTGTGTCTATCATTGATGTGATGTCGGTTACAGGCCACAGAAATTACAAACGACATCAAATGTTTGTAATTTCACATCTGTTTCACAGTCATCACAGCTTAGTTTTTTCCAAAATGTCAATATTTTCAATAGCACCGTTAATATAAATTTCCTTCCTAGTTAAATAAATACTGGTGACATTTTTTCTTGTTTGAGAAAATTAAAGCTGTAAATTAATATTGATTGAAGACGTAAATTTCTATCCAAATTTTAGCTGTTGGTTCCATCGTGATTGATTAAGAATGCCACACAAATAGGCTTGCATGCATGCATGTTTCACCGCGCCCTCTTCTGAGAGACCACATAAACTCGTCCACTGATATCGACACGCTGCCGAGGCGGACGGTACATTTCAACAAAGGGAAGAAAGGTTGTGAACGTTTACCATATTTTTTCAATCTTTCATTGTAATCTTTGTTGATAATCAAATTGACCAGTGCAATAGAATAGAATAGAAATAATGAAATAATAATGGCCCTTGCCCTAAAATATAAACTTTTCCACACTAACCGTGTGCGAATAGCGATTTAGCACGCCTATGTCAACATTATTTCTTAATTTGAGCACATCAGAAAATATCGAAACCTCGTTACAGAACGATTCAGGGAATAAAACTTGAGCGCATACAGGCCGCCGCTGGGGCGGGTGGGGTCATCAGGTGCGAACGATGCCCTCTTGGACGCGCCAACATATGGATCGGAATGTGATATGATGACGTTCAGTTTTGATCATTTTAACATGAGTAGTATAGAAAGAGGATTTAAGGTCGTATTGACCTCATTAATTGTTCCCCGGGTAAAATTTGAGGCGGAACTTAATCACGTGACGATCATGTGATCGTTGGAGGAAAACCACCTACAACACAGAAGAGTTCCAATCCAGGGGGAGGTAACTCCGGATCACTATAGTTCCGGGAAAGGGCCCCTGGGCATGTATTCTTCCGCGGTGATGCTGTCTGGCGGCGATGCGGTCGCGGAAGAAAGTTTTCTCCACGGAGAAAAGTAGTCCCTTGTGGACTTGAAATACGCTGCATGGTCCGATTGGGTCGAGTGAGGTATCAAAGTGAAGCATTCAGAAGGCATCCAGTCATGGGTGTGTGTATGTAAATCTTTTCTCCAGAAAAAAAAGTTAAACACGGACTTTACGACCAAAATAGGGAAAACACCTATCAACCCTAGCCAAAGGGCTATTAATATTGGTCCCCGGGCTTATCGGGGCCTGCTGTCCAGCAAAGTCAATGGGTGGGTGGCTGTAAATGGTTTCTCCAGAAAAAAGCGAAAACGGACTTTACCCTAAAAGGCGGAAAACAACCATCAACCCTAGCCAAAAGTGCTAATATCGGTTCCCGCTCTTATTGGGACCTGTCTATCAAGTCCATGGGGTGGGTGTATGTAAAATTAGGATTATTTTCCATGAAACTACAAAAGCGGAACTTGACTTTACCCCCACAGTAGTCTGTATTATACAATATACGGGAAAATGCCTGCATGGGGTATGGGGATGGTCAAATTTTTGTGGGCTTTAATATGGGTTAGTCTCGTTTTTCTCGTCTCGTCGAGAAAAACAGAATGGGAGAGGTCCCAGAGCGAAGTGGCGAAATTTTTGGAAAAAGTCACCGATGTCTGTATATACATGTATGTTCAAATAATATCAAATAAATTAGGTCGGGGGAGAGGGAGTGAGGCGTTATATGCCTAAATGCATGGCTGCATATGTTTGTTCTAGTTACATGCATGCACTTCTGGAAAGGGCGGACAGGTGGGTGTTGTATGTGTATGCTCAGCATTGGGGGTGTTGATTCATTGTCTTTCATGAATGTATTGTTCTTCCAACATCAAATGGTCCAAATGTGGGCCTTCTCGTCAGAACAATGGTGTAATGTGTGACTGCTATTTTAGATATATAATTCCATATAGTATTATCTCCGCAATTTGATTTTTGAAATTTGATTTGAAATTTATTCACCAAATAATATAGAGGTGTACAGCAGTGGCCAACAGGAACAGTAAGAGAGAAAAAGGGAGTATACACTTAATGTTAGCCATATTATCAGGACTGGCGGGAATAAAACCCAGAAGGGCGTGTTCTATCCCAAAATAAATAGATCTAGTATGTCATAATACACCAAACATTTTCATTGAGTGAAATATAAACAATGCATCATAGCAATAATATAAAAATATCCATGCAATTATGTGAAAACTGGTCAGTGTTCGAGAAGATATGCCTTCAGTTTTGACTTGAAGAGTGAAGTAGAATTGATGCTTTTGATTGGAGGGGGTAGTATGTTCCACTCTCGAGGTCCTTTAATTTTAAGGGTATAAAATGATAGATTTGAACGATAAATAGGGCGATATAGATTTAAAAGTTGTCCCCTAGTTTGGTAGCAGTGCACATCGGATTGCTTGATGAAGTAGGCCCGGAAGTTTGGTGGTAACAAGTCCGGATGATGGATAAATTTATGGGCCATCAGAAGACAGGAATATAAGTTTAGTTTACATAATTGTAGAATTTTCAGTTCTGTAAATAGAGGTATAGTATGATCTAGTTTTTTAGAAAAAGTTATTACTCTCAAATCACGTTTTTGCAACAGGACTAGAGGATTCAAATGGGTAACATAGGTATTACCCCATAGAACATTGCAATAGGATAAGTATGGGAATATCATTGAATAATAGAGTATACATAATGTTTTCTTGTTGATCGAATTTTTAATATGGTTTATAATCCCTATGTTTCTCGATACTTTGTTGCATATATAGTTTATATGATATTTCCAGTTTAACTGGTCATTAATATAAATGCCTAAGAATTTAAATTGATGGACTTGTTCAATTTCTGTTCCCGAGATAAATAGTCCAGACACATTAGCTATTGGTCGTTGAGCATGGGGTTTTATTAACATGTATTTGGTTTTTTTAATATTTAACGACAGGCGATTACAACAGAACCAGCTATGAAGTTTCTGTAATTCCTGTGACATGATATTAAATACATCTGATATGTTGTTGGAAGAGAATACAGCACTGGTGTCATCAGCAAAGAGAATAATTTTTAACATATCGGTTGCGCTATTTATATCATTAATATAAAGAAGAAAAAGCATAGGTCCGAGGATTGACCCTTGAGGGACACCATATCCTATAGACATTGGCTCTGACAAAGTCTCATTGTATACAACGGTTTGTGATCGACCAGACAAATAGCTGTTAAACCAGGTATGTATCATATGTTTCTATTGAGCTCTATGGAATAGCTTGGCAATTTGACATCCGTATATCATAGTACTGCGTGTGAATGCAGTAAATGGCACCTCACAAACAAATCGCACAAATGGTTTGTTACCTGTGTGTAAGAGTTCATTAATTGCTTCTAAGTGCACTATTTTATAAACCTCGCGATTCCCTGTGTCCGGTTCCGGCACTTTCTTGATGTGGAACTTCAAGGAATCAGTTAGCACAGCGGGGTAGAAAGAATTCTCCAATGATGACAATTGTTTTTTTTCTTTGTTCAATCCTTCTACACTTGGGCAACCAAATTCTTTCCTCTTCATTCTGCTTTCCATGATTTGATCCCATTTGATTCACTCCAAATATTTAGTCCTTCGCATGAAGGGGATCCACTCAACAATGAATCTTCACTTTCACAGGTAGTCACAGTTATATTCTGGCACGTGAAAGCGTCCATAGAAGCCAAGTAGAGGTAAATTACAACACATATAAGGGAAGTGGGAAGAGGTGCCGACATACTGACAGAGCCATATCACCATGATCACTTCACAGTATAGTCTTCCGGTTAACCTATTCTAAAGCACATGCCAAGAATCTAACAATTCGTGATATGTGTTGTATCTCAGGTGCGCGTTTATGGTACCTGTTCATGTGGCAACTTGGATGATATCACCACACGGCCCCTAGCACCGGCATAAGCGGTATTAGATGCAAATCTAGAGAGCCCTGATGGAAATGCTCTGACAACTCGTATATTGGTAATTGGTGAGCTGTTTCGCTGTGACAACTCGTAAACACCCACTTAACTTAGATGGATTTGCCTGCTTTCAATAACGATGGTCGAACGTAAATAATCTGTCATTGTGAAATCCAACCCTCCTTGACCCATTTTAACTTCGATATTGACGTATATGTTCAATTTTGAGGTTCACACTAAAGTAAATCATAATACTCACCCTTTCACATGAGTGTAAAATTTTCTTCCATGTTACAGGAGTTCGCACTCATCCCATGATCCTGACGTTCATGTTGTTTTCTCGTAACCGCATCACATACTGTCATTACCCACGCATAATGCGCGCACTGAAATAGTGCGCACTGAAATAGTGCGAAATGAATGAGATATTTTGAAGAACATTAAGATAATTATAATTCTGCAACTATTTTATGATAATGTTAATGTAATGCAAAGTTATGATGTTTGCAACAACAGTCCATGACATTCCTTTTCTTCTGCGTATGAATATAAGGATAAACGGTTTTCTGCAGCAGTCAAACGAAGGCGGGCACTACTTTTGAGCATGGACGTCAATTTTTGCGTTTTGCAAACGTGATGATTTCAATATCTATACTACAGCCACTATCAGGATACTCCCCCATTGCACGAGTTGAAGTGGAGTTTTCTGTGTGTGGGCAGGGTGCCATAGGTTTGGAGGATATTATTTATTTATTTTATGTCTGCTTGAAAAGTGACAACCTCCCCCCTCCCCCCCCCCATAATTCCTTTCGTTATCTCAATCGGAAAAGACATTTTGGCAGTTGATGTTTCATATTATAGCAGATATTTGACCTCGGGTATGCTATAATCCGTTCACCTGTATCTTTTATGTTATTCTTGTTTGGCCTTCTTTATTTCTATTTCTTTCTGAAAATTTGTTTTTCATGACCCATTATGACTTTTTTACATTTTTATTTTGTACCGTTCGAAGTCCAATTGTGGTTCGCTTCAGTTGTTTGTTTAAAATGGTAGTAATTAATGTACCACTGAACCACTTACGTCACGGGTTTGTTATCCAAATTTAAGCATTGTATTTTTAGCTAATTTTCCTATATAGTCCAAACATCGAAGATGGGTGTACAGAACTTGTGCCCACTATCTTGTATACAGGAAACGTCTTAACGATTAACTATGCGCGCATGCGTTTGGGTCATTTTACAATGAATTGAAGACATGCTCATAGTTTAGCGGTACGGATATCAGCTGTTTCAGGTCCGGAAATCTACATGTTATTGTGCTGTTTATGTAGAAAATGCCAGTATATGTGATACACGTCCGAAAGACCAATCGGCTTCGCCCATTCACGACCCATTCCAATTCCATTATGCCTATTAATAATGAACCAATCGCCAATCCAGTCCGTGTCAGGGTCATACTTTTTTAACTTTGTCGCATTTAACGCGAGACGCAGTGATTTGTTGTGACGAGAGCAGATTTTGGATTCAGTGGCAGCTTTCTCCAGTACAGTTGGTACTGAGTGGGTCTATTTACAGATAAACAACTCCAGTAAGTCAAGGTATTGTAATTTTTTCTCTTCTTCAATATTATTCGCGGTACGTGCATACATCAACAGTTGCATTCACATCGAATACTAGCGTGATAAAAAAATACCTTACAGGACCCGCGATCGCGTCCTGAAAACTTGTCGTCTTGGCAGAGGGATATGTCTCATGAACGCCAATATTTGTAAAATATCAAATAAAACCTAGGTCCTCAGATTTCGTTTACCAATGAATAAATGAGTCTGAATTCAGTCTAACTTCAGCCTTGTTGTTGTTGCACAAGCAGGCCCAGGAAATGTGACAGCAAGTTAGAGAAACATGCCCATTTAACGAGCATAGCCATGTGGACACATCATCAGACGCCTTAAAATTTCGTCGGATCCTCTTCTTCCTGATCGGCAGTCATCCCGTGCACAGGTAACAGGTGCAGGATTTGTCCGAATCTGGTGACCAGTGCATGAAATTGTCGCCCGAAATTTAATTGTAATTTTGTGTATATATTATATATTAAATAATAGCAACGGTCACCATCTCGAGAAAAATATCGAATGACAAATTGTCTCTTTGAATTTTTATAAGGCTATCTTCAATTAAAAGTACACTCTATAACCGATCCATTTTCATATAGTCGAGCCTTTCCTTTCTGTTCTCTCTAGACACCTCGCCAAACTTTTTTTTTGCATTATTTTTTTCAGTCTGAAAAGTTCGCCTTGTGGATTTGCTGTTTGCACGATGAAAGATCATAGAAAATTATCATTGTAACATCGAAAATGCTGCATCTGTATGACAATGCATTTCAGTATTTGATCGGTTATTCCACACATGTTGAAAACATTTGCACATATGTCTAAAAGTTTTCAACATATGTGGAATAGTTCATTTATTTAACATATGTGTACAACTTTTCAACACGTCTAAACTTTTCAACATATGTCTAAACCTTTTACACATATGTCTAAAGCTTTTACAAATATGTCTAAAAGTTTTCGACATATGTCGAAAAAAGTTTTTACACATATGTCTAAAACTTCTTCGCATATGTGTAAAACTTTTACACATAAGTGAAATACCGGTATTTAATTTATTTCACATATGTGCAAAACTTTTCCACATATGTCTAAAAGTTGCGACTGCTGTCGTAGGCATCGACTGCTCCCTGGTATCGTTTTGGTGCCTTTTCCACCCGCAAACAAAGGAAAAAAACTGTCCACAGTGATGGTATTCAGTAAGGTTGACCTGGAAATGGCTAAGAGACTAAGCCCTTGTGTTTTTCCTGACCCATTATGACTTTATTTCCACCCCTTCCCCGATCTCCTCTTTCATTTCAAGATTGCATGGAGCCGCCGTACTCTAAACCAAATGTACAGCTAACGCAGTTTGTACGATCTGCGTTAGCAAAAGTAAAAGAGGTGCGTTTAGGGACGATGGTCATGTACAGACCTTGAATGATTATAAGCTTCCGTGTCCTGACTGTAGTTCCAACTTTCTCACACTGTCGGAAAGACGAAAAACGAACCCCGAAGGGACCGTCATTTTGAAACGGTCGTTAGATAGCAAACAGTCGCGAAAGATTATACCACAGGGAGCAGTCCAATTTCTTTCCAGTATCTCTCCTGACATTTATTTAACATATATAAAATGATTTTCCACATATGTTGAAAAACATTTTATTTGACATATGCGGAAAGGTTTTGCACATATGTATACAACTGTTCAACATTTATGAACTAGTTAATTTATTTTACATATGTGCAAAACTTTTCCACATATGTCTAAAACTTTTCAACATATGTGTAAAACTTTTCAACATATGTCTAAAACTTTTGCACAGATGTCGAAAATCTGATTTTTACACATATGTGGAATTCTTTTGTTCATATGTCATGTATGTACGAAACTTTTCAACATATATGGAATAACCGACTATATACCGAAACGGCTTGTCATACATCTGTATTTCTTTGACACATTGTTTATTCCGCCGAGCATTATCATCGTTAAACTACATGTACTTACCAAGTAAACTAATCGAAAACCAAAACCAAGCGACTTTAACATATTTGCCGATGTCTTCTGTTTATGTTTATACTCAGGTCCCATGACCTACCGAGTCAACTGTATGTATATATACATGCACTAGCACCAGCACCGCAAGCCTGTAGACGTGAGTGCCAAATGGCTCTGTAGAACCGGGTAATAGTGCGTTACACTTCTTTAACAGTATCCATGGTGATTAGTGATAGTTCTGAGTGCCGGTTATTGATCAGGGTCGTAGCCAAGGGAGGGGGGTTGGGGGGGAGGGGGGTGTATGGGGAGGGCGGGGGGGAGGGCGAACCCCCTTTTCGGAAATATTATATATTTTTCTCATATAAATACCCTTTTCAAACTGAAGCGAACCCCCTATTTGCCCCTTTTCCCATACAGCGAGTCCTCAGTAAGTCCTGGCTACGGCCCTGTTCATCTGTCATGTCTGCGGGATTTTCTGTCGTTTTGTAAACCAGATTCCATGCATGTTTGTGTAAACCAGGTTCATGAACTGTCATCCACCTGTAGAACGTGTGCATAGATGTGACCTTGCTGACCTCATTTCACATGTATCGACGACGAGGCGCTGTCATCGACATTTATTACGGCCAAATTGGGACGAGGTCAGTTTATCACCTTGTATTGGTGATGGGCCTGGTCATCACCACTATATAATGAAGAGCAATGAGTTTAGATTTCAGTTCTACACAATTGGTGATGATGGAATATGGTTTTGGTTCTAACTGTTCACTATTTATTGGTGATGCTGTCTTCATCTTTTGTTTCAACGCCACTGGTACATAAGATGTGGCTCTGATTATGCTCCCGATGAGTCATCTTCAAATGCACTTAGAATAAATCAATAAAACCGTGCCAACTACACATAACAGGATGCAATTAAGAAATTGAATTTGCTGATTCGTGTTTCATATCATCTATTTTATTTAGGATTGAACTGCCACAGATCAAATATGGATGATGTACCAATCAAAATGGAGCCCTATGACGAGGACACCACTTCCGTGGTACAGGGAGATTTTTACTGCCGACAATTTCCCGTAAAAAAAGAACCGCGGGTCCAGAGCACTGCTTCCATGGGAACGCTGAATTCAACAAAATTTGCGACAAAGGAAGAGCCAGCGGACTTGTTTGATGAGTTTGAATATCCAAGAAAAGAAGCTGACATCAAACCTGAAGCTTGCACACAAGTAAGTTGTGGGTTAGTTTAGCTTTGGGTGGTACACGGATATAAACTATTTTGCGTTGAGAACATTTATTGAAAAAATATCCTAAACAATTAAGCGCAACATTAAAATGGCGGTGGTGAAAGAATATATGACGGAGTCCACTTTTCCGTCAAATTTTCCGTCCAACCGAAAACTGGTATTCGCAACATTAAAGGTATTAAAATACAATTCTGTGTCCTGTACATGTATGCTAAACCCACCAAGGCTGTGTAATGTATAAACCCACCAAGGCTGTGTAATGTATAAACCCACCAAGGCTGTGTAATGTATAAACCCACCAAGGCTGTGTAATGTATGAACCCACCAAGGCTGTGTAATGTATGAACCCACCAAGGCTGTGTAATGTATAAACCCACCAAGGCTGTGTAATGTATAAACCCACCAAGGCTGTGTAATGTATAAACCCACCAAGGCTGTGTAATGTATAAACCCACCAAGGCTGTGTAATGTATGAACCCACCAAGGCTGTGTAATGTATGAACCCACCAAGGCTGTGTAATGTATGAACCCACCAAGGCTGTGTAATGTATAAACCCACCAAGGCTGTGTAATGTATGAACCCACCAAGGCTGTGTAATGTATGAACCCACCAAGGCTGTGTAATGTATGAACCCACCAAGGCTGTGTAATGTATGAACCCACCAAGGCTGTGTAATGTATGCATATGAATATAAACAGTTTTACCCTGTACATGTATGATAAACCCACCAAGGCTGTGTAATGTATAAACCCACCAAGGCTGTGTAATGTGTACATATGAATATAAACAGTTTTACCCTGTACATGTATGGTAAACCCACCAAGGCTGTGTAATGTATAAACCCACCAAGGCTGTGTAATGTATACATATGAATATAAACAGTTTTACCCTGTACATGTATGATAAACCCACCAAGGCTGTGTAATGTATGCATATGAATATAAACAGTTTTACCCTGTACACAGGCACGGCGGAGCCGTGGGGGCTACGGGGGCTGAAGCCCCCCCCCCCCCCAATAATTTGGCCAACTTTTCTAAAATTCATATGATGTCAACGCAAAAATACTTCAATGAATACGTATTTTCGAAATGAATAGTAAAATGAATTTTCTGTGTCGCATATCTATCGCACAACTAAAACTATTTACAACTGTCCAGCATTATTGGGACAGCCAAATCTCTAGTTTTTATCACCGACATCATTTTTTCACAAAATCATAAAGAAAGAATTCAAGAAGACAATATAAGGTGATGAAAAGAAAAGCATATTCTTCATATTTATTTTGTCAATCACATGAAAACATTCATCAACATGCTCTTTACAGTTCGCAGTCTTAGGTGACTAGTACCTTCGTCTAATTGTGCTATGATACCGGGACGGTGGAGCAGGAGGGACCATTAAGCCCGGCGCACACGAGAGATGTCAGCTGAGCTAACGGCCTCGATTGCCTGTAATCTCAGGGACTAGCTCCCGTGTGGTTTCAGCGCACACGGTGAGCAAAAGTTTCACGAAATTGATTTCAGTTTCGTCATAACGTCTTCTTCAAGACCATTTTGAAGAGTCGTGCGTATGAATCACGTGAAAATAACATGCGATTCATTGGCCGGTGCAATGAAACTGCTAAGCTGTTGGCTTGCGTTCGCCGCACACGCTGAGGATTTGGCCTCGCGAGGCGAAATTATCAAACAAGTTTGATATATTTTTCCCGGCCTCGCGAGGCCAAAAACTCACCCAAAACTGCCCGCACACGAGAGCTAGCCCCTTAGCTGACAGGCAATTGAGGCCGTCAGCTCAGCTGATAGCTCTCGTGTGCGCCGGGCTTTACTTTCAGCAAAAACAGAAAAAACACACACACACATACACACACGAAACAAAAAATTAGACAGAGAAAGACAAAGAACCGATAGAGTGACGCGAAAACACCTATATCTGTATTGAAATCAGATTTTAATTTCCGATAAGTTATAACCATGAGAGGCATCGTTGCTTATTCACATGATTTAGGCTACAAGTTGTGCTCGTATATGCTGCTCTGGTACACGTTTTAATAACCAGTCAATTATGAATGCACGATTACTCCAAAAATCGACCAAATATTCGCCCCAGATTCTCGTTGTTGATGACTTCCTTCGCTACATGTATATCAACCAAGTTGTGTACGTATTTCATCACATTGGTTGATATAGCGAATGAATTCGTCAACAATGAGAATCGGTTCTTTCCTATGGACATACACGAGGATATGCAGTGGACCGAGGTAAGTTTTCAGCCTACGTTCCGGTAGCGCAGAAGTTGAACGTTCGCTGGCGGCAGTAGAATTTTCAATACACATGAATCACAAGGAGACAAAATGCTCCCCAACAAGTAGAAAAAATCTCTGTGCCAGTGACATGATTGAAGCTTAATGAACCTTTGGATTGAATATATATATGGATTGATATATATTTAAATTATCTATTCTTTCGACCGTCATTTTGCTTGACGCGGAATATTTTTCAAAAAGTTGGGGAAACAGGCAACACAAATGGAGTTTACACGGGCGAGGATTTCTTGCTTTATTGCTCGGAAATACGCTAGAATGCCTCTCCGGCCATCTAAGACCCCTGGAGCTTCCGGGGCCTAGGCGGCCCCTGGACCCTCGCCTAGTTGTGCTGTGATAGTAGCCCCCCCAATCATGAATTGCTTCCGCCGTGCCTGGTACATGTATGATAAACCCACCAAGGCTGTGTAATGTATGCATATGAATATAAACAGTTTTACCCTGTACATGTATGATAAACCCACCAAGGCTGTGTAATGTATACATATGAATATAAACAGTTTTACCCTGTACATGTATGGTAAACCCACCAAGGCTGTGTAATGTATACATATGAATATAAACAGTTTTACCCTGTACATGTATGATAAACCCACCAAGGCTGTGTAATGTATACATATGAATATAAACAGTTTTACCCTGTACATGTATGATAAACCCACCAAGGCTGTGTAATGTATACATATGAATATAAACAGTTTTACCCTGTACATGTATGGTAAACCCACCAAGGCTGTGTAATGTATACATATGAATATAAACAGTTTTACCCTGTACATGTATGATAAACCCACCAAGGCTGTGTAATGTATGCAGATGAATATAAACAGTTTTACCCTGTACATGTATACTAAACCCACCAAGGCTGTGTAATGTATGCATATGAATATAAACAGTTTTACCCTGTACATTTCTTATCTGCAGTGTGACTGAGAGGCAGAAATGTAAATGTTGCTGATGTCATTTGTGCTAATGCCATATTTCTGTCATACTTTTCATAAAATATTCACCTAAATCAAATGTGAAATAAATTAAATCAAGGGTGAGTGAGTGAATAGAATTTAACGTCGCTTTCAACAATATTTCAGCTATATAATATCGAGACGAACCAGCTAAGCACCACCCAGCCAAGTTGCGTTCCAGCCACTTCAAAGAATGAACCTTTGAAGCAGCATGGAATCAGACACCCTCCATCCATCCCCCTCCCCTCCCTTCCCTTCCCCGTCGTGATATAGCTGAAAAAATATTGAAAGCGACGTTAAACCCTATTCACTCACTCACTCACTCTTTTTAAACACTGAGGGGAGCACACAAGACACAGGCAGGACGTTTTAACATGGTGCAATAAAGACAAGTGCTAGACAGTACATTATCAAGGTTCCGTTTGGTTCTCAGCAAAAGGCATCGAAGCAACAGGGACCATAAAAGATGTACAGTGGTATATGTACCATTGACAGTGTACTAAGTACCAATACATGGATACTGTGGGTGTTTGGAGAATGTTGCTAATATAATTTTCACGTGACTGGAATGGCATTAGCAAACATTTTGAAATGATCCAGTATCATACGCTGACAATAGTACAGATACATCAATACGATTGGCCTAATTCCACTGAGCATATGCAAGTGCTTGTCTTCAAAGAAATTTCTTGAACATATACAAAATAGAGTTTGACGGAAAAATGACGTAAGCACCACAAATGTTGCAGATGTCATTTATGTCTTGTCCTGCTAAATTAAAAAACTGTGCAAAGAGTTCATATGGTCATTTGTTTATTTTCCTCTGATACAATTCATTGACATGTAGTAAGGTAGAGGGCACATTGTCTCTTTACAATATTTTTTTATTTAAAAGTGTTTCTAATGTTCTTTTTTTTGTTCCGTCATTGATTGACGGAAACGGGAGTTAGTGGAAAAGGTTATCGTTGAAACCGCCATACGCCTGTAAGCCATTAAGTCACTCACAGAAAACTTTTTTTCATTCGTCATGTGAGTCCTTATGTGGCTCTTTGCTCCATCTCCAACGATTCAACGATCTAATCAACACAGTATCCGCAAGTGTGAGATTGATATCTGTTTATCAATTTATGCTTGCCTTTGTAGCAATCAGTTTAATTAAGGGGATTACAATACGTTAATTAACTATTGTTGTGTTTGTTGTTTTAGGAGATTACAGAGAGCTGTTCATACACAGAGGAGATGAAAGGTAATGGAGCTGTTAATGTGCTGGCCATGGTAACAGACAGACCATACCCAGTGACCTTGTACCAGGTTGATCCCCAATTAAGGAATACTACTGGTACAAATATCGAACGGTTGGAGGACGATAACCTGGAACTACATGCTGATCACGTAGGAATGAAGAGTGCAAACATTGTAACGACTGAAGAACCCTCACGCAATTCAGCTTTATGCCAACCAAGAAGAATGAAAAAATCTAAACCTGCAGACAAATCATCCAAATGTTCACACTGCTCTTATAGCTGTGTTAGCAGAAGTGATCTGCAGAGGCATGAAAGAATTCATACTGGTGAAAAGCCATACAAATGCTCTGTGTGTTCATATAGCTCTGCACGGAGAAGTCATCTCAATGTGCATAAACGAATCCATACTGGTGAAAAGCCATACAAATGCTCTATGTGCTCATATAGCTGTACACAGAAAGGTAACTTAGAGAATCACAAATACATTCATACTGGTGAAAAGCCATACAAATGCTCTGTGTGTTCATATAGCTCTGCCCAGAGAGGTCACCTTGATGTGCATAAAAGAATCCATACTGGTGAAAAGCCATACAAATGCTCTGTGTGTTCATATAGCTCTGCACGGAGAGTTTATCTTGATGTGCATAAAAGAACCCATACTGGTGAAAAGCCATACAAATGCTCTGTGTGTTCATATAGCTCTGCACGGAGAGGTCATCTTGATGTGCATAAAAGAACCCATACTGGTGAAAAACCATACAAATGCTCTGTGTGTTCATATAGCTCTGCACGGAGAGGTCACCTTGTTGTGCATAAAAGAATCCATACTGGTGAAAAACCTTACAAGTGCTCTCTGTGCTCATATAGCTGTTCACGTAAGGGTAACCTTCTAAAGCATAACAGAATTCATACTGGTGAAAAGCCATACAAATGCTCTGTGTGTTCATATAGCTCTGCACAGAGAGGTCAAATTGACGTGCATGAAAGAATCCATACTGGTGAAAAGCCATACAAATGCTGTATGTGCTCATATAGCTCCGCACAAAGAGTTCACCTTACTGTACATAAAAGAATCCATACTGGTGAAACGCCTTACAAGTGTTCTCTGTGCTCATATAGTTGTAAAAATAGAGGTAACCTTGAGAGGCATAACAAAATTCATACTGGTGAAAAGCCATACAAATGTTTACTCTGTCTGTATAAGTGTTCATCGAAGCGGGGCTTGACTTTCCATGAAAGAACCCATACTGACGAAAAACCATAAAAATGTGCACGGTGCCCATATAAGTGTGCAAAGAAGGGAACTTGAATCGACATGAAAGAACTCATACTGGGGGAAAATCCTACAAATCCCCTGTTTAACTGTCCAAATACGTGACAAAGGAGAACCTGTGAATTCAAGCGTGAACTACATGTACGTGGCAAAGGAGAACCTGTGAGTTCAAGTGTGAACTACGTGGCAAAGGAGAACCTCTGAGTCCAAGCGTGAACTACGTGGCAAAGGAGAACCTCTGAGTTCAAGAGTGAACTACGTGGTAAAGGAGAACCTGTGAGTTCAAGTGTGAAATACGTGGCAAAGGAGAACCTGTGAGTTCAAGTGTGAACTACGTGGCAACGGAGAACCTGAGTTGAAGCGTGAACTACATGACAAATGAGAACCTGTGAGTTCAAGCGTGAACTACATGACAAAGGAGAACCTGTGATTTCAAGCGTGAACTACATGGCAAAGGAGAACCTGTGAGTTCAAGCGTGGCTGAGATACTAATGTTACATCCGAGAATTCACCGAATTCTCGGATCTGAATGTTAGGTGCTGAAGAATTATTTCCTGTAGATCGCATGGTTGCTATTTAGTCACCAGACTAAGACCAGACCAATTTTTCCCACTTTTTCCATACCGCTTAAATTCACAAAAATAGCTCGTACAGGCAAAAAGTCATACAAATGTTCATCGTGCTCATATAATTTTGCATGGGAAGGACATCTAAATCGACACCAAAGAACTGATACTGGTGAAAAGTGATACACGGCTCTTACTTGGCTGTCCAGGGACGCAACTTTGAAAACCTGTAGGTTCACAAGAGAACACTTACTCGGGATAAGCCGTTGAAATGTCCACTTATCCCATGTAGCTGATTCTCTAGTTGGATTAACAAAATTAAACAATGAACATCATGAACTTTAGCTTGCTGGGAGTAAGGCGCCTGCCTAGTAACATGTGTCTTGTATTAAAATTGGAGCCAATGTTACAATACAAGAATGGATACAAAGATATGTTCATGCTTTTAACCAAACTTAAATCTGTCCCTAAAAAGCCAAGAGAACTGGAATATGATAGTCCATAACCAGCTGGACTGAAAATGCATACATGTGCTTTCATTCAGAACATGTAGCGATTGCAAACTGACGGTGGTTTCAGTACAGAATGAACCACAGAACAAACTGCTGCTATGCCAGATGAAAATTTTACAGAAACACAAGTGTAGCATTTACTATAGTGAAACTGAAACACCTTTGCACTTATTTTGAGAATTCACAATTGTGAAGGAATTATGGAAAAATATGATAGACTGGATTGTCAGTAAAACTGATACAGTAATTGATATGAATAGTGAAAACGCCGCCATTGGCGTGGTAACAGATACAGTCTTCTCCAGGCTGGTAAACTTCATCATTATTGCAGTATGATTCTAAATATACAAGTGCAAGTTCAAGGTGGATCACTATCAACCACAACTTTGAAACAGGAAATAAACAAAAAGTGGAAATCAAAAATTATTGTCCACTAATCAAGGCAGAAACTTTCAAACAGAGATGGTAATTTGTTCTAGAATTATTGAATGACTGAGCCTATACCAAAAAGTATATTCTATCTGTGTTTACTCTTGTTGTATATAATCTTGATTTACTGTACAGATCCAAATTGAAGATTAACAATTAAATTGTGACTATAAATGACTGTCTATGTGTATCTGTCTTTATCTATATGTCTCCATGTATTAGTCTATTCATGCGAGCTTTTATGTACATGTATGCGTTGTGATGTATAATGGGAAAGTAATTCAAAAAAAGAGTAAAAAGTAAGTTCTGCGTCATAAGACACGAGACCCTGTGCTGCGTCCGTCTCTGCCATGTTTACCACAGTCACAAATCTACAATCACGATGATTTTTACAAATCTCGAATATCCTCCATCGTTCTGTAACCGGGTTGATATTCTCTGATGTTCTCAAGTGTTATTCTCCATCGTTCTGTAACCAGGTTTCGATATTCTCTGATGTTCTCAAGTGTTATTCTCTATCGTTCTGTAATCAGGTTTCGATATTCTCTGATGTTCTCAAGTGTTACTCTCCATCGTTCTGTAACCAGGTGTCGATATTCCCTAATGTTCTCATGTGTTATTCTCCATCGTTTGGTAACCAGGTCTCGATATTCTCTAATGTGCCAAAGTGTTATTCTTCGACGGTGACGAGTTTTGGGTAGAGAACGAGTTAGTTTTGGTCACTTTCCTCCTAGATACTGATCACAGAAGACGTAGATAATGTGCTGAGTTTTGATCCGTAAAATTGGTTTTCAGGGATGTATTTGGTGACCCCGCGATGTACCGATCGTTGATCATTGAATATGTTCATCACGTCATGTTAGATATGCACATTGTTTTATATCACCTACACGTAGTGAAGAGAAAATGATTAGGCTGAAGTGAAGGACCATGTATCCTCGTTCTGTATCTGTAGTATAGTCTATATACAATCTTGAGTTGATAAATGTTTGAGAACACTAGTATATTGTTTAAGTTACCTATGTTATGTTTTGATATTTGAATATTTGTAATGGTAGATTGTACTTTTATTGAGGTTGCAGCATATATGCGTGACGGTGCTCTCCCTTACAACCCTCTCCTTCAAGCCACGTCTCTCTTCCGGTTTAACTCCCGTTGAATGTAAATATGGCGTAATATATGAATGTGACTAATTCTTGTGAATATATGTAAACTCGGCAATATAGACAAAACAGTTCTTCGTTTAATTTTTTATAACAGTATATTCACCAGGTCTATGACTGCATGGAATGAGCAGTAAGGGACAGCGACTGTCAAACGTCCTACCTGTGAACAAAATAACCTGAATGAGTGCACTTACTCTAATGACATTCCGCATGTCAGTAGAAACTCGAGCTCATATAATTTGTTCAAGTCTAAAATTTCGGCCAAAAAACCACCCCCTGTGTACTACTCTGTTGGATACAGGAAAACGAATATATGTCAAACGAAATTACGACACGGCTGTAGCCAGCTTAATGGGGATTTATATCACATAAAACTTGACGAAACCGGACATTGCGCATGTGGGGAACCAACAGAGGATGCCGAACATTATTTATTATATTGTCCGCGTTACGAAAATATAAGAAAGGAATTACTTGATACTATACCGCCAAATACGAATGTCCATCAGTTGTTGTGGGGCAGTCCATCTCTCTCGCTAACTAACAATATACAAGTATTCAATGCTGTCCAAAAATTCATGAAAGATAGTCAGCGATTCAGCTAGATGTTTGTTTCAATGAAGTGGACATGGGTGCCTCTTATCCTTAAAAACAAGACGCCAATCCTTGCACGTGTAGGCTTCACATTTGTCTATCATTGCCTGTAAGAATGTATATGTTCAAATAGTGAGCTGTGACTTTTTTAACAAATTTGTTAGATCTGCACTTGGAGATATGCACAAGTTAACGAGACTGTAACGTTGTATAAGTTTATATATTGTTGTTTGATTTTCTTCACAAAATTTGTTTTACCTATATTTGGAGAGGGGAAACTAAGTTGGAAGAACTTGTCCCCAATCCATTTGTTTTGAAGACAATAAAATAAGTTTAAAACAAAAATACTCTAATAGGTAAAATATATAACACAATTAGAGCATATGCGAGAATAATAGGTTCTCACACGTGTCCAATTCTAGAGGATTTCCCCACACGAGATTGTAAAGAGAGGCACAGTGATCATTGAGTGCAGTGCCCAATTTTACAAATGAATATGGTCAAATAATTGTCTGGAATAACTAGTAAATTACGTTTTTTCATATAAAATGTATTTGGGATCTATTCGGATTAAATTATCTTTTACCACCCATCACTGTGACACGCAATCGACCAGGTCAACCGTACAAGACTAGCTATAATTGTACATTGACAGAGTCAAGGAATGGACCAAAGCTCGCCAGATGCCAGACTAGGTGTAATGTGCAGTGACAGTTATGTGGGTAGTGGTGATTGTGGAGGGAGTGTTGAAAGCATTTCTGTTGCACAATCTTTAGTCATGGAAGAGGGACAATTACACCGCATATAAGGGAAGTGGGAAGAGGTGCCGACATACTGACAGAGCCACATGACTTAACAGTATAGTCTTCTGGTTGACCTATTCTAAAGCACATACCAAGAATTTAACGATTAATCAAGAATCGTTAGAATAAAGAAAATAACTCTTTTCATTTTTGCTACTTTTAGACGACCAGCAAGGCGTGTATTTTATTGGAGGGATACGGAGGCTTATATACACTCTCAGAAATACTCAGGGAATAATCCTGAACATCCACAAATCAACTTCAGTGATTTTACCTGAAATTCAGGTATATCAACCATGAAGTAAAGTTAATTTACCTGAACTTTAGGAGCGTTTACGTACCTGAATATGGTCGGGAACTTACTAAACAGGGTGATAAAGGACACGTGACGACGATATATCTCCCTTGTGTGTGATGGTAATCAAGCTGAATTGTTTTTGCAATCCAAAACCTGCCAAATCAGATTTTTCTTGAAGTTTAGAAACCGAAATATCAGCCTCGAAGAAAATGCGATGCTCCGTTGTATAAAAAGGAAGATATGATTGATCAAAATGTGCTTCTCGGCTGGATTTGGTATTTTTGAGGCATTTACAGGGATTTTCTCTTATGGCAAAAATATGCCACCTCCAACCAAGATAATTTTGTCACATTGGAACGAACCACGAATGGTTTTGGTTTGAGGTGTCATATTTTTGCTACAGGAGAAAACGCTTCATGAAAATGCCCCAAAATACCAAAATAAGACCGGTAGCACATTTTAATCAATCATACCTCCATTTTTTATGCAACTGAACATCTCAGTTTTTTCAAAGGGGATATTCCAGTATGTAAACTTCAAGAAAAATTTCAAAATGCAGGTTTGGCCGTATTACCATCACACACACACAAAGAAGTTTTTCATATGTAAACGTTACATATCCTTTGCCTGAATTTCAGGGAAAATTATCTTATTTGGGGATAATCAATCCCTGAAATTAAGTTGTGGATATACAACCTGATCCAAACAGTACTTTTACCTGAATTATTTCTTGGAATTATACTGTCTAACTAACTATACACAGAATTTCCAATAATATCTCGTGCACTATCACCAGGTGGGCTAAATAATAGCTTTGACAAAGTTGGAAGTAATGTTGTCTCCAATGATTTGCTCTCTCTCTCTCTCTCTCTCTCTCTCTCGTTGTTAGGATGCTTTTCCCACTTAATTATGTAAGCTGTGTTCAAATGGATTCGTGCGTGATAATGTCATGAAAGGATGTCGCGTTTAATTGTGTATTGCATGTCTCTGCTCATTTAATATCCAGATACAACTATACTACTAGCTGCAAAAGCCTTCGTTCAAAGATCTGAGCGTTAAGGGGTGATCCAAGGAGATCGTGAGTGACTCACCATGCATATAAACCTATTGCATAAGTTTTTAATATCTTCAGAAAGCAAAAGAGGAGAGCTACGTAATTCTCACAGAATGTAAACAGGAATTTAAGAAAAGCATCACACATGAGAGCTGTAATTTAGAAGTGAGAACAACACAAACTTACCAAATATCCTTGTGCAATAATATCACTAGAGGATGATATAAATGTGCTGCAAATCAATGTAGAATATCTGTACAACCATGTACATCATCAAACAAGGGAGTCTATATACATTATCATGACATTATTGATAGAACAAGCCCTTCGGGGTTTTATTCCCGCCAAATGCTGTATACTGATTTATACACAATATTACATCTGGTGAATAAAGTACTGATACTGATACTGATATACAAATACTGGTTTAAGGAACTGAAAAACAAGAAATATGAAACAGGAAATGAAGAGAAGCTGCCATTTCAGAGTCCACTATTTTGGAAAGGGACTACCTGAAAAAGAGGGAAAGTAATGAATATTAATGAGTTGAGATATTGCTGATTATTCATGAGGGAAAGTTAACCCCTTCAACTGAAGTGAACATGCACCAGTTTGACATTAAATACATGTACTCGTACAAATAATTGTACCCAAATCTCATACATGTGATAACATCACATTCCAGTGCTTGTTGAAAAAAGTACATAACCAAGTGTTTGGAAACACTGAAAACAATATACATGATATGAAATAATTGGTTTTAATCGCCTATAAACTGAAGAATTGAATAACCCCTGTTCTAGTACTTACACAGAACATATGAAACAAACTTCCTTCTTCTGATAATCTTCCAAGACATGATCCACTATGTACTTATTCTTATCACCATCGTACATCACCTCAAGCTCAGCATCAGGGTATCCATCTATGCCACTCACAAGATGATTAACTCTCCCTTGATTTGCCTTGTGCGTGTATATGTAGACTGTAATGGTATACTTCGATTTTGACGAGGCTTATATCTGCCATATGTCCAATAAGCGATTGAGAGAAAATATTCAACAAACAAACTTCCCAGCTGTAGACCTGCATGAAAAAAACATACAAACAAGAACCGTTATGTTGCTTTTCTCTGTTACACATGTATAACCACTTCTTGGAAGTTATGGCATATTTGCGAACCTTCATAATGTACGATAGAAACATGGGAAATAAAGCATTTCACGAATCAACAGTTCAATATCATGCAAATCATGTACATTGAAGGCTGGTGTTTCGATGTGAAGACCCATACCTGCAGCTCCTTCTGGGACTGTTTTCTGTTGGGGTTGGCTGTACACAACTTGCAGCTGTCAAACTGGCTGTTGTTTTGGAATCCTCATTCTGTAAATATAGTAGTGACATAGAAAACTAGTTATATTGATTAAATGAGTGTCTTATCTGAGGCATGCATGTAATATCAGACGAAAAGAATATTCATGGGTATTATACTTGCACATGGCAGCAAGAACTATTGTATGTCGTATGTGTCGACAATGACCATAACCATGCTGCAAAGTGAGTCAGGGGCATTACATGAACATACATACGTTATGCCTAGATCTTTGCCATGCCTCGGTTCAGCAAGCTCAGGTAGAAGAGCTCTGAATTTAAAGTTGTTTAGTTTAGATAACATTTGATGTTCCCACAGGTTTTTATCAGGAAAAATTCTCTCGATGTGCAGCTCGTAAAGGTTCAACATTTCGCAGAACAAAATCCAGCCATGGAAATTGTGTCACCTGCGATAGGCCCTGACACTGATAGTAAAAATGGCTTTCTTTCAAATGTAGTTCGTTATTAGTGTTTTTTGGGACAGAAGGAGCTGCTTTTGGACTCTTCTACTAATGTAATTGGTTTGTCTTTTAATACGTTCTTCACCTCCAAAATTCCAGCCACTTTGTTATCTATGTATACAACATCATCATGTGAAGCTTCCGAATATGGGTATAGAAGACTGACAAATATCCCACAGTGCTCGACCTTGGTGTTGAAACAGGACAGTAGGCCTACCAGGTTCATATTTCTGGATGGTTGATCTGTTTTGTCGGAGGCCAAACACAGTCGCTGATGTCCTCTTGAAGGTGGTGTAGAGCATGTTCTGTTACAGTGCGTTTTGGTTTTGTTTGTTTTTTGGTCATTGTGGTTCCACAATTTTAGGGTGTGAGGCGCAGTTTTCTGGCAATGTGCCATTCGGGGCATAACACCTGTTCACGTGTTCTTTCCTTCAGGCTGCGACACTCAGAGAGGAAGAGACTCTTTCCCCATGCAAAATGCATCACAATTCTCTTTTAACTGAGCCTTTGTCATACCATTACATTCCTCTACCACATCTGTACCATATGACATCTTGACATTTAATCTTGAGTTTTGTGAGTCCCGTTGCATCTTCCGTTTTTTTTTCCTAGCCCTCTTTCTTCTGGCTTTGGCACTTGGCATTTACAGATAGCTCATTTCTTCTGCCCATGATATGGAACTTGGATGTGGCTCCCGTGTTCGTCACCTTTTCCCACACTTTGGCAGACCACTGGCTCACTAAATTGCGTCGAAGGGCTGCACCATTGTAGTTGCTGGTTCTGGAGATAGTTGGCTGTTGGTTGATACCAGTATTTCTTTTACTGAATAAACGGCCGTATTGCGCCAGTCAGTTTGGCCGAACACATGGTAGAAGCTGTTCCGTCATGTCCGTATGTCGTGTTTCAGCCGACGGACAGCTTCAACACGGTTGTTCTCTTTAGCACGCATCTTAATGGCACATCGGGCAATGGTAGACAGTCGCACTCTCGTTGATTTCGTCAATATGTTCATTCCTTTGTACTGGGGATTTTGATCGACCAGTTTCTCTAGGCTCGAACGAACACATTTAGCCACATACTTGACACATTCCAACTTTCAGATTTGTTGACAGTAGATTGGATCCTCGGCAACAAGCGTTGTAACCGTTGAACTCTCCCCATCGGCTATGAGTTTTGTGTGCCTTAACCCGTACTTCTCCTCACATTCATTGAATGCAGTCAGCATAATGTCTGTCTTCATCGACTGAGAACTGTCATCCCAATTCTTATTGCACCCTTGGTTTCGTACTTGCTCACCTAGCGTTTCAGCACGTGTACTGACTGCATAAATTTTAATTCGCAAACCAATATCTAGGATGCGTTTGCTGTTCAGACCTAGAACTACATCCACTCGACCTAAAGCGTTGTAAGTGTGCTTGTGTGAATGCTTACACATGTGACTGATATGGCCGGTATACCCTCGTGGTAGGAATTGGAATGAATGGCATATTTCTTCTCTTCTTCTGCAGCGGTCAGCATTTCTACATTTAACTCTTCTTCCGAACACTTGCCAACGCCTGTCTCCAGCTGTGTAAATGTGGTGTCAGACAGTGCTGAGATGCCCATGGTATTGAGAGACTCGGTTAATTTGTCACCCAAGGCAATATACAGTTAATGTTGAAGCCAGTCCACTATTCTGTGTGATTTAACGTGTCTTGCTGGCCTCAAATTATTTGAATATCAATCATAACCAATTTTTTTATTTATTTATTTTTTTATAGTTTGCCATTTAACAACACACTCATTTTGTAATATAAAAGAACTTACTTGTGTTGTATAGAAAATAGGGGTAACGTGGATAAGGAAATGAATTTCTGTTATACATGCGTATTTTCGTATGATACTTGAAATATGTATACTACATATGTATGGAGTCATAAAGTTGGTTATACATGTATGTCATAACTACAGGGTGTGAATTAAGGAAAAAGATATTTAGCAGTCAAACATATTTCTTTGGACAGAATTAGATAAGCCATAATGGTTCAACATGGCCAGTAAAAATACATTAACCATAAATGTGCAAGATCAAACTTGGATCATACATGCGAACATAATGATAAAGTCTGACTACTGTTTGACTATTGCAGCTCGAGGGGTGTTCTTCACTTAACAGGCTACCCTGTATAAATATGTTCAAAAATATCAAATAAATTAGGTCGGGGGGAGAGGGAGTGAGGCGTTATATGCCTAAATGCATGGCTGCATATGTTTGTTCTAGTTACATGGCATGCACTTGGAAAGGACGGACAGGTGGGTGTTGTATGTTGTATGCCTAATATCATTGGGGTTGTTGATTCATTGTCTTTCATGAATGTATTGTTCTTCCAACATCAAATGGTCCAAATGTGGGCCTTTTCGTCATAACAATTGTGTAATGTGTGACTGCTATTTTAGATATATAATTCCATATAGCATTATCCCCGCAATCATAGGTTTCTATTGAGCACTATGGAATAGCTTGGCAATTTGACATCCGTATATCATAGTACTGCGTGTGAATGCAGTAAATGGCACCTCACAAACAAATCGCACAAATGCTTTGTTGCCTGTGTGTAAGAGTTCATTAATTGCTTCTAAGTGCACTATTTTATAAACCTCGCGATTCCCTGTGTCCGGTTCCGGCACTTTCTTGATGTGGAGCTTCGATGAATCAGTTAGCACAGCGGGGTAGAAAGAATTCTTCAATGGTAACAATTGTTTCTTTCTTTGTTCAATCCTTCTACACTTGGGCAACCAAATTCTTTCCTCTTCATTCTGCTTTCCATGACTTGATCTCATTTGATTCACTCCAAATATGTAGTCCTTCGCATGAAGGGGATCCACTCAACAATGAATCCTCACTTTCACAGATAGTCACAGTTATATTCTGGCACGTGAAAGCGTCCATAGAAGCCAAGTAGAGGTAAATTACAACACATATAAGGGAAGTGGGAAGAGGTGCCGACATACTGACAGAGCCACTATCAGGATACTCCCTCATTGCACGAGTTGAAGTGGAGTTTTTGTGTGTGGGCAGGGTGCCATAGGTTTGGAGGATATTATTTATTTATTTTATGTCTGCTTGAAAAGTGACAACCTCCCCCCTCCCCCCCATTATTCCTTTCGTTATCTCAATCGGAGAACACATCTTGGCGGTTGATGTTTCATATTATAGCAGATATTTAACCTCAGGTATGCTATAATCCTTTCACCTGTATCTTTTATGTTATTCTTGTTTACCATTCTTTATTTCTATTTCTTTCTGAAAATTTGTTTTTCATGACCCATTATGACTTTTTACATTTTTATTTTGTACCGTTCGAAGTCCATTGTGGTTCGCTTCAGTTGTTTGTTTAAACTGTTTGTAATTAGTGTTATGGTGTTTTACTGAACCACTTACGTCACGTGTTTGGTGTCCAAATTTAAGCATTGTATTTTTAGCTAATTTTCCTATATAGTCAAAACATCGAAGATGGGTGTACAGAACTTGTGCCCACTATCTTGTATACAGGAAACGCCTTAACGATTAACTATGCGCGCATGCGTTTGGGTCATTTTACAATGAATTGAAGACATGCTCATAGTTTAGCGGTACGGATATCAGCTGTTTCAGGTCCGGAAATCTACATGTTATTGTGCTGTTTATGTAGAAAATGCCAGTATATGTGATACACGTCCGAAAGACCAATCGGCTTCGCCCATTCACGACCCATTCCAATTCCATTATGCCTATTAATAATGAACCAATCGCCAATCCAGTCCGTGTCAGGGTCATACTTTTTTAACTTTGTCGCATTTAACGCGAGACGCAGTGATTTGTTGTGACGAGAGCAGATTTTGGATTCAGTGGCAGCTTTCTCCAGTACAGTTGATACTGAGTGGGTCTATTTACAGATAAACAACTCCAGTAAGTCAAGGTATTGTAATTTTTTCTCTTCTTCAATATTATTCGCGGTACGTGCATACATCAACAGTTGCATTCACATCGAATACTAACGTGATAAAAAAATACCTTACAGGACCCGCGATCGCGTCCTGAAAACTTGTCGTCTTGGCAGAGGGATATGTCTCATGAACGCCAATATTTGTAAAATATCAAATAAAACCTAGGTCCTCAGACTTCGTTTACCAATGAATAAATGAGTCTGAATTCAGTCTAACTTCAGCCTTGTTGTTGTTGCACAAGCAGGGCCAGGAAATGTGACAGCAAGTTAGAGAAACATGCCCATTTAACGAGCATAAGCCATGTGGACACATCATCAGACGCCTTAAAATTTCGTCGGATCCTCTTCTTCCTGATCGGCAGTCATCCCGTGCACAGGTAACAGGTGCAGGATTTGTCCGAATCTGGTGACCAGTGCATGAAATTGTCGCCCGAAATTTAATTGTAATTTTGTGTATATATTATATATTAAATAATAGCAACGGTCACCATCTCGAGAAAAATATCGAATGACAAATTGTCTCTTTGAATTTTTATAAGGCTATCTTCAATTAAAAGTACACTCTATAACCGATCCATTTTCATATAGTCGAGCCTTTCCTTTCTGTTCTCTCTAGACACCTCGCCAAACTTTTTTTTTTGCATTATTTTTTTCAGTCTGAAAAGTTCGCCTTGTGGATTTGCTGTTTGCACGATGAAAGATCATTGAAAATTATCATTGTAACATCGAAAATGCTGCATCTGTATGACAATCCATTTCAGTATTTGATCGGTTATTCCACATATGTTGAAAACATTTGCACATATGTCTAAAAGTTTTCAACATATGTGGAATAGTTCATTTATTTAACATATGTGTACAAGTTTTCAACACGTCTAAACTTTTCAACATATGTCTAAACCTTTTACACATATGTCTAAAGCTTTATTTGTCTAAAAGTTTTCGACATATGTCGAAAAAAGTTTTTTACACATATGTCTAAAACTACACATAAGTGAAATACCGGTATTTAATTTATTTCACATATGTGCAAAACTTTTCCACATATGTCTAAAAGTTGCGACTGCTGTCGTAGGCATCGACTGCTCCCTGGTATCGTTTTGGTGCCTTTTCCACCCGCAAACAAAGGAAAAAAACTGTCCACAGTGGTGGTATTCAGTAAGGTTGACCTGGAAATGGCTAAGAGACTAAGCCCTTGTGTTTTTCATGACCCATTATGACTTTATTTCCACCCCTTCCCCGATCTCCTCTTTCATTTCAAGATTGCATGGAGCCGCCGTACTCTAAACCAAATGTACAGCTAACGCAGTTTGTACGATCTGCATTAGCAAAAGTAAAAGAGGTGCGTTTAGGGACGATGGTCATGTACAGACCTTGAATCATTATAAGCTTCCGTGTCCTGACTGTAGTTCCAACTTTCTCACACTGTCGGAAAGACAAAAAACGAACCCCGAAGGGACCGTCATTTTGAAACGGTCGTTAGATAACAAACAGTCGCGAAAGATTATACCACAGGGAGCAGTCCAATTTCTTTCCAGTATCTCTCCTGACATTTATTTAACATATATAAAATGATTTTCCACATATGTTGAAAAACATTTTATTTGACATATGCGGAAAGGTTTTGCACATATGTATAAAACTGTTCAACATTTATGAACTAGTTAATTTATTTTACATATGTGGAAAACTTTTCCACATATATCTAGAACTTTTCAACATATGTGTAAAACTTTTCAACATATGTCTAAAACTTTTGCACATATGTCGAAAAACTGATTTTTACACATATGTGGAACTCTTTTGTTCATATGTCATGTATGTACAAAACTTTTCAACATGGAATAAACGATTATATACCGAACGGCTTGTCATACATCTGTATTTCGTTGACACATTGTTTATTCCGCCGAGCATTATCATCGTTAAACTACATGTACTTACCAAGTAAACTAATCGAAAACCAAAACCAAGCGACTTTAACATATCTGCTGATGTCTTCTGTTTATGTTTATACTCCGGTCCCATAACCCGCCAAGTAAACTGTATGTGTATATAAATGCACTAGCACTAGCACCGCAAGCCTGTAGACGTGAGTGCCAAATGGCTCTGTAGAACCGGGTAATAGTGCGTTACACTTCTTTAAGAGTATCCATGGTGATTAGTAATAGTTCTGAGTACCGGTTATTGATCAGGCTCGAAGCCAAGGGGGGGAGCGGGGGTTCGGGCGAACCCCCTTTTCGGAAATATTATATATTTTTCTCATATAAATAGCCTTTTCAAACTGAAGCGAACCCCCAATTTGCCCCTTTTCCCATACAGCAAAGCCCCTGATGTGCCCTTTTGGAGTGAAGGCGAACCACCCCTCAGTAAGTCCTGGCTACAGCCCTGTTCATCTGTCATGTCTGCGGGATTTTCTGTCGTTTTGTAAACCAGATTCCATGCATGTTTGTGTAAACCAGGCTCATGAACTGACATCCAGCTGTAGAACGTGTCCATAGATGTGAACTAGCTGACCTCAGTTCACATGTATCGACGACGAGGCGCTGTGATCGACATTTATTACGGCCAAATTGGGACGAGGTCAGTTCATCACCTTGTATTGGTGGGGCCTGGTCATCACCACTGTATGATGAAGAGCAATGAGTTTAGATTTCAGTATGGTTTGGAATATGGTTTGGATTCTAACTGTTCACTATTTATTGGTGATGTTGTCTTCACGTTTTGTTTCAACGCCACTGGTACATAAGATGTGGCTCTGATTATGCTCCCGACGAGTCATCTTCAAATGCACTTAGAATAAATCAATAAAACCGTGCCAACTACACGTAACAGGATACAACTAAGAAGTAGACTTTGCTGATTTGTGTTTCATATCATCTATTTCATTTAGGATTGAACTGCAACAGATCAAATATGGATGATATACCAATCAAAATGGAGCCCTTCGACGGGGACACCACTTCCGTGGTACAGGGAGATTTTTACTGCCGACATTTGCCCGTAAAAAATGAACCGCGGGTCCAGAGCACTGCTTACATGGGAGCGCTGAATTCAACGAAAGTTGCGACAAAGGAAGAACCAGCGGACTTGTTTGATGAGTTTGAATATCCAAGAAAAGATGCTCACATCAAACCTGAAGCATGCACACAAGTAAGTTGTGAGATAGTGTACCTCTGGGTGGTACACGGGTTATATATAAACTGAATTGCGTTGAGAACATTTATTGAAAAAATATCCTAAACAATTAAGCGCAACATTAAAATGGCGGTGGTGAAAGAATATATGGCGGAGTCCACTTTTCCATCAAATTTTCCGTCCAACCGAAGAATGGCATTCACAACATTATGGATATTAAAATACAATGCTGTACATGTATGCTAAACCCACCAAGGCTGTGTAATGTATGCATATGAATATAAACAGTTTTACCCTGTACATTTCTTATCTGCAGTGTGACAGAGAGGCAGAAATGTAAATGTTGCTAATGTCATTCGTGTTAATGTCATATTTCTGTCATACTTTTTATAAGATATTAACCGCAAATCAAATTTGAATTAAATTAAATCAAGGGTGAGTGAGTGAATAGAATTTAACGTCGCTTTCAACAATATGTCAGCTATATAATATCGAGACGAACCAGCTAAGCACCACTCAGCAAAGTTGCGTTCCTGCTACTTCAAAGAATAAACCTTTGAAGTAGCATGGAATCAGACACCCTCCATCCATCCTTTTAAACACTGAGGACTGCACACAAGACACAGGCAGGACGTTTTAACATGGTGCAATAAAGACAAATGCTAGACAGTACATTATCAAGTTCCGTTTGGTTCTCAGCAAAAGGCATTGAAGCAACAGGGACCATAAAGATGTACAGTGGTACCACCCTGTCCTTATTAAAATATATGTACCATTGACAGTGTACTAAGTACCAATACATGGATACTGTGGGTGTTTGGAGAATATTGCTAATATAATTTTCACGTGATCCAGTGTCATACACTGACAATGGTACAGGTACATCAATACGATTGGCCTAATTTCACTGAGCATGTGCAAGTGCTTGTCTTCAAAGAAATTTCTTGAACATATACAAAATAGAGTTTGACGGAAAGATGACGTAAGCACCAAACATGTTACAGATGTCATTTATGTCTTGTCCTGCTAAATTAAAAAACTGTACAAAGAGTTCATATGGTCATTTGTTTATTTTCCTCTGATACATTTCATTGACATGTAGATACATGTAGTAAGGTAGAGGGCACATTGTCTCCTTACGATATTTTTTTAATTTAAATGTGTTGCTAATGTTCTTTTTTTGTTCCGTCATTGATTGACGGAAACGGGAGTTAGTGGAAAAGGTTATCGTTGAAACCGCCTAACGCATGTAAGCCATCAAGTAACTCACAGAAAACCTTTTTTACTTGTCATGTGGCTCTTTGCTCCATGTCCAACGATTCACCGATCTAATCAACACAGTATTGGTGTGAGATTGATATCTGTTCTCAATTTATGCTTTGTAGCATTCAATTTAATTAAGGGGTTACAGTACATTAATTAACTATTGATGTGGTTGTTGTTCTAGGAGATTACAGAGAGCTGTTCCTACACAGAGGAGATGAATGGTAATGGCGCTGATAATGTGCTGACCATGGTAACAGACAGACCATACCCAGTGGCCTTGTACCAGGTTGATCCCCAATTAAGGAATAATGCTGGTACAAATATTGAACGGTTGGAGGACGATAACCTGTTACTACATACTGATCACGTAGAAAGGAAGAGTGCAAACATTGTAACGACTGAAGAACCCTCACGCAATTCAACTTTATGTCAACCAAGAAGAATGAAAAAATCTAGACCTTCAGACAAATCATCCAAATGTTCACACTGCTCTTATAGCTGTGTTAGCAGAAGTGATTTGCAAAGGCATGAAAGAACCCATAATAGTGAAAAGCCTTACAAATGTTCTCTGTGCTCATATAGCTCTCAAAAGAGAGGTCACCTTGTTGCGCATAAAAGAATCCATACTGGTGAAAAACCTTACAAATGTTCTGTGTGCTCATATAGCTGTACACAGAAAGGTAACTTAGAGAGGCACAAATACAGTCATACTGGTGAAAAGCCTTACAAACGTTCGCTGTGCTCGTATAGCTCTGCATGGAGACATGATCTTGATGTGCATAAAAGCGTTCATACTGATGAAAAGCCATACAAATGCTCTATGTGCTCGTATAGCTCTGCACATAGAGGTAACCTTGAGAGGCATAACAGAATTCACACAGGCGAAAAGCCATACAAATGCTCTATGTGCTCATATAGTTCTGCACAGAGAGGTGCCCTTGATGTGCATAAAAGAATCCATACTGGTGAGAAGCCATACAAATGCTCTATGTGCTCATATAGCTCTACACAGAGAGGTGCCCTTGATGTGCATAAAAGAATCCATACTGGTGAGAAGCCTTACAACTGTTCTCTGTGCTCGTATAGCTCTGCACAGAGAGGCAACCTTGATGTGCATAAAAGAATCCATACTGGTGAAAAGCCATACAAATGCTCTGTGCTCATATAGCTCTGCACGGAGAGGTAACCTTGATGTGCTTAAAAGAATCCATACTGGTGAAAAGCCATACAAATGTTCTATGTGCTCATATAGCTCCGCACAGAGTTCACCTTAATATACATAAGAGAATCCATACTAGTGAAACGCCTTAGAAGTGTTCTCTGTGATCATAATTGCTGTAAATATAGAGATAACCATGAGAGGCATAACGGAATTCATACTGGTGGAAAGCCATACAAATTTTCTCTGTACTCATACAGCTGTAGACAGAAAGGTACCATTGCGAGGCATAACATAATTCATACTGGTGAAAAGCTCTACAAATGTTTATTATGTCTGTATAAGTGTTCATCGAAGCAGGGCTTGACTTTCCATGAAAGAACCCATACTGGCGAAAAACCATGAAAATGTGCATGGTGCCCATATAAGTATGCAGCAAAAGGGAATTTGAATCGACATGAAAGAACTCGTACTGGGGGAAAAATCCTACAAATCCCCTGTTTAACTGTCCAAATACGTGGCAAAGGAGAATTTGTGAATTCAAGCGTGGCTGAGATACTAAGGTTACATCCGAGAATCCACCGAATTCTCGGATCTGAATGTCAGGTGCCGACGAATGCTTTCCTGTAGAGCGTATGTTTGCTACATGTATTTAATCACAGACGTCGTCAATTTTTCCCACCTCTTGCATATTGCTTGAATTCACAAATATATATCATACAGGCAAAAAGTCATACAAATGTTTATCGTGCTCATATAATTGTGCATGGGAAGGACAATTAAATCGACAAGAAAGAAGTGATACTGGTGAAAAGTCATACACAACTCTTATTTGGCTGTCCAGCGACGCAACATTGAAAACCTGTCGGTTCACCGTTGAAATGTCCACGTATCCCGTGTAGCTGTTCCTCCAGTTGGATTACCAAAGCCAAACAAAATGAAACAACGAACATCATGAACTATAGCTTGCTTGGAGTAAGCCGAGTATCTAGTAACATGTGTCTTGTAGTAAAATTGGAGCCAATGTTGCGATACAAGAATGAATACAAAGATATGTACATGCTTTTAACCACACTTAAATCTGTCCCTAAAAAGCCAAGAGAAGTGAAACATGATAGTCCATAACCAGCTGGACTGAAAATGCATACATGTGCTTCCATTCAGAACATGTAGCGATTGCAAACTAACGACGGTTTCAGTACAGAATAAACCGCAGAATAAACTTCTATGCCAGATGAAAATTTTACAGAAACACAATCGTACCATCTGCTATACTGAAACTAAAACATCTTTGCACTTATTTTGAGAATTCACAATTCGGAAGGAATTATGGAAAAATATAATAGACTGGATTGTCAGTGAAACTGATACAGTACATGTAATTGATATGAATAGTGAAAACGCCGCCCGTGAGTAGTAGTATATGCGTCGATTCGCGCGTAACCCGATACTCTTGATCTAATTACCCAAGGGGGGCAGTTAGAGGTATCAAATTACGCTCGTAATGTGATATGGGGTATTGAGCAAGTATTGGACTAATAATATGTTGAAATATGAAACTCGTATTCGAATTATGAGAGGCGAAAGGACAGGGGGGTATAAACTGTTTGAAGTAGACAGTAAACATGAATATTCATAGAATTGACGTCACACATGACCTACGAGTATGTAGGGCCAAAACCGTTCGGCTATAGCGTGACACAATTCCCACACTCGGGTGTACTATCTTTTGTCTTTCAGTAGCTTCCACTGTATTTATATATACATACGCTCTAAGGCTTAAACACGAAATAGAAGTCCTGCTTTCCAAGTCAAGAGACTATAACGTTAAATGTAGTCTATACATACACGTTTGCTGAAGAAATATGTGTCAGGCATTTACAACCAAACACCCTGTGTAGTAGCATCTGGCCTATATAGGTCACAGGCCGCGTTGAAACTGTTACAGGCATAGCCTAGCCCGCCCACGTACGTTATACCAAATCTAGGTTACAGCTGTTTTAAATAAACCGGGCTTGTCTCCACTAAGGACAAGTTCATTCATCGGCTCTCCAATGATTCTGGTGTTACAATTTTCCAAACAACCTCGGTATCAAGGGCGCTTAATGGTGTCACATGTGGTTATAATTTTGCCACAAACTACTTTCTATGTAAAGAACCTAGATACAGTACAATCTAACACTTAAGCACTCTATCAAATAGCATAATCTACAATAAGTTTTGGAAGTTTTTTCATCTTGGAATGTATGTCCAGCAGATGGAACTTCGGGCATATCATCCGCAGCTTTTTGGTTATTTTCCTGGGGCACTCCAAAGTGAAATTCTTCTCCCATTAAACCGTACCTGTAAACGGCACAACAAATTCGGACTCAGTTACCCCGGTCTTTTTGGCTTCAATAATTCAAATAGTCTATACGTTCGGACATATGCTTTCTATATATATACATTCAAAGATTCCTTGTATAATCTTTCTATGGGCTTAACCAAATTACACACATGTATATATATAAACAGCTTGGTTATTTCCGTGTATATCAGTAAAGTAAAGAAAAAAACTCACCTCTTTAGGCAGCATTTTCTTTCTCCTTCATCGCTTTTATCAGTGCCTCTTTTTCCTCGCGCGCCTTCACCCACCACGGCTTTACTGCTTCTAGTGAAAGGCTGTAAATAAAACAGTACACGAGTTTAATGAACGAAATATTCACTTCAAACGAAGCGCTTTGGAACAGTATTTTCAATTCGAGTCTCAACTCACATCCAGGGTGTTTTTTCCACGTCCCCCTCCAGTTCCATTTCCAAATCCCAGTCTTCGACAAGATATTGGATTGCCATTTTCTTTAGTCACCAAGGAAGGGGGTCAACTTGCCACATCTCGCTTTTGATGACGTATGAAACGAAATCCTTTGGATGGGAATTCCCGATCCAAAAATAGCTCTGGTGACATCCCTTTTTCCCGCTTTTAGCGAAGAACTACATTGTGTTTTACACGATACCAAAGTTGGACCTATTTCTCCTCGAGAGCGTTAAAATTGTAGAATTTTGTCCCAAAATATTGCTGTCGATACCAGAAATCACTGCAAGAATGGAAAGCTTTCATTGTGATGGGTGCAATAATTATTTCGCGACTTTGGGGAGCTTAAACCGACATCAACAGGAAATTGAATGCACCGGTCATGTAACATCGGACTCGTCAGTTAGTTCCTCGGAAGTCAACATGTACTGTGTCCGCTGCGACACAGATTTCGCTAGTGCAATTGCATCGCGGACCCATTATGCTAATCAACACGAAAATGAAGGTTCATTTCTCTGCCACCTGTGCGGAATAGAAAAACGGCGTGCAGATTACTTCACTAAACACCTAAAAAGGAGGCATTTCAGGCGGGAAAGCGATTCCGTTGCACGAGCTAACATCGGGAAACGTGTCAAAATGGACCAGGTGAGTTGCTCAATTTTTTAATTAGACAGGCTGGGAAACACAGGGCATTCTCGGCTAAGGAGGGAAAGTACTCTGCATGCTTAACTCTTACATTTCTCCCCTTTGTACAGCCAGACTCTTATACCTGTCATTCTCGGTCAAGGGGAAATCACTCTGCATTTTTAACTTAAGTTTTGGTTTTCTTCTCGTTTTCTCTCCCTTTATTGGATCGTCTTTATCTTTCAGGCCACTCATCAGCGGGAACCGTCCACTTGCTCTGAAAAATCGGGTTCAATGATATTCAGCCAAGCACTCAGCATAGCATTCTCGCCTACCTCCTCCCAAGGAACATCTCGAATGCTATATTCTGAAGCCGTCTCGTCCACACCCTCGACGAGCGGGTGGTCAAGTAATTTTGATGAAGACGGGGTACTTACAGCAATGCGATCTCACAGTGATATATCGGTGGGAGATATCCAGCCCAAAAGTGAACCCGAATCTGACAGTGATGAATCGGTGCGGAGTATGGAAGCCGAAAGTGGAGCACGTTTCGGAGTGGAAGTAGAAGAAGCAGAAAACCAACCTCCTCAGAATCGAGAAGTGAGTTTTTTCCAGCCCATAAGTCATCATTTCAGTAATTCACCTTACCATTTCACTACAACTAATTTCATTTTTGGTTTTTCTATATTCATAAGCATTTTTACATCTATCTTCTGTTCTCGAACCAGGAGGAAGCGGTTCAGGGGGAAAGCGCCCAGATAGGGGGTAACGAGAATGACGGAGCCTCCACGTCCGCCGAACTAGGAGAGGGGGACAGGCCAGAGGTGAGTTACATAGAAAAACCCGTTTCAAGTTCTAACATGTCTGTGACGTCAGATCTAAAAATAAACAAATCTCGCAATGTCCGGATTTACCAAATTTCAAGTTCGAACATGTCTGCGACGAGAGAGCTAAAAATAAACATACGTGGCAATGCGGGGAAAACCCAGTTTCAAGTTCGAACATGTCTGTGACGTCACATCTAGGAATAAACATACATACCAATGCCCGGAAAACCCCTGTTTCAAGTTCAAACTTGTCGTATTCTACTTATTTCAGGAGCGTGCAACTCAACGGGGAAGACGGCAGGCCAGAGAATTCCAACAACCGGATTCACAAGACACCCATTTGGCTAACCAGTTACATGAGGTGATGGGCTTTGCTACATTTGAACCCGACCCCGTTACCATCCCTGCCGATTTCCTTCCACATGAAGATGATCTGTCGGCCGTATACCGAAGGAATTGGGGGAGTATACGACGACATTTCCGTCGAGGGAATAGATTACAGGACACCTATAATTTTAGGTTAAATGCCCTTTCTCATCTCGAGCATTATGGACGGGGTATTTTTGAAGATCAAGTGTCCGCATTTAGGATTAACATTTCCGTAGGGTTCATTTTACGGCATTCTGAGACAGGGGGATTGAGATATTACCACAGCTCAGTCAACAACTCTAGGGTTTTCGATGCCCCTTTTCTCATCACGGGGGCTGTTTCCATGCAAGAATTCGAACGCTCGTTGGAAGATCTCGACATTCCCGCGTGGACGAGATCACAACGACCTGATTCCAAATGGGTTGTGGAACTCGTCACAAACGTCACATTTTATGTCACCAAATTACGTGACCTACCAATAGGGGCCCCAGTAGTCTTACCCGATTACGTGAAAAATAATAGAGGTTTGCACACCCTGACTGGTGACAGTAATGGACCGTATCAAGACAACAAATGTCTCTTTAGAGCGCTAGCTATACATCGAAATTTAGCAAGCCCGCGAGGGTGTGAGCGCCAGGCTACTGCTTTGCTCGCCACGTACCTGGATAAGACAAATAAGGAAGCAAAAAACTTTCGGGGGGTCCCCATAAGCGCTCTGGATGAGGTGGAACGAGTATTCCAGATAAACATAGGTGTCTATGCACTTGAAATAGACACCAGTGGTGACAGAGAGTCCGACGACGAATTTTCAGAGGGCGCAGGTACGCGTGGACGAATCACCGCCGTTCTTGTCCGTAGGTCCCATCGCAGGTATAAAGACACCATGTATCTCAATTTGCAGGGAAAGCACTTCAGCTATATAAAAAACATGGCCCAATATTCCAAAGCGTTTGCATGTAGTAAATGTGGCAAATTCTTCAAACGGTATTACGATAATGAAAGGCATGAGAAGACGTGCACTGCATTAACAAAACTGCAGTTTAGTGGGGGTGTCTATCACTCGCAGGAAACCATTTTCGAGCGCCTAGCGGATGAGGGAATAGCAGTTAAAAGAGAAGATCAATATTTTCCTTACCGTTGCTGTTTCGATTTCGAAGCCTTCTTAGAGAAAACGGGGGAGCAGCAGGGGGCGAAGACCGATTTAATATGTAAACATCAGCCCCTTAGTGTATCTGTCCACAGCAACGTGCCAGGGTATGACCAAGCTAACTGCCTTGTATCAAACGGAGATCCAGACGATTTAATTTTTCGATTTATGTCATATATTAACGAGATTAGTGAAGCGAGCTTCCGTTTATTGTCTGAGAAATTTAAGCCGCAACTCGATATTTTGAATGAAAAATGCGGGAACGGTTCAGAAACTCCCAGTACATCCCATCAAATGGAGGGGGAGGGCAAGACCTCCCACTTTGCAAAATTAAGGTCTCGCTTTCTACAGTATTTGAGGCAACTCCCCGTTCTTGGATTCAACTCCGGAAAGTATGACATAAACCTGGTAAAAACCTTTCTTTACAAGTACTTAGCGGCCCACGAGGATGTCGTATTTTATGTGAAGAAAGGGAATAACCACATGGTTTTTGCAACGGATAACTTGAAATTCTTAGACATAAGAAATTACCTGTCACCCGATGCAAGCTATGAAAAGTGGGTCAAGGCATATGATTGTGTTCTGAGCAAAAGGAAATTCTGTTATGAATATTTAGATGCTCTTGATAAACTGGAAGAAACTGAACTCCCTCCAAGGGAGATGTTTTTCAATGAATTTAAAAATGAAGAACTTTCCCTTGAAGAATATGCGCATCTGCAAGAAATTTGGACAGAGGGGAGAATGGAGACTCTAAGAGACTTCCTAATTTGGTATAACAACCTCGATGTCATTCCATTTTTGGAAGCCGCAGAAAAGATGTTTATATTTTACAAAAATCTAGAAGTCGATCTCTTCAAAGATTGCATTTCCGTCCCAGGTGTCTCATTGAAATATATGTTTAAAGATCTGCAGACGTACTTTACGCTTTTCCAAGAAAAAGATGCCGACATGTACCATCTAATGCACGCAAATCTCGTTGGAGGCCCCAGTATCATTTTTAAGAGATATGCCGAGAAAGGAAAAACCAAAATAAGAGGAGGGAAGACCTGTCAGAAAATTTTAGGCTACGATGCCAACGCGCTTTACCTATGGGCTTTGTCACAGGCGATGCCAACCAAAGAGTATTTCAGACGGCAACCCGGAGGTGACGGAAGATTTAAACTCACGAAATTCAGTAAATGTACAGCCCTTCAATGGCTCGAATGGGAAGCTCATAATCGTGGAATAAAAATTAGACACAAAGGGAATAACACAGAAAAACGGGTTGGTGACCGGCAACTTCCGGTTGACGGGTTTGCTGTTATACAGGGGAAACCGACCGTTTTCGAATTTCAAGGGTGTTATTTTCACTTTCACGATTGTGAGCTTAATTACAACAAAGATGGATCTTTGCGATACAACGAGAAAAGGGGAAAAACACCCCAAGAGTTACAGGCTGAGACCCATGCAAAGAAGGGATATATACAGAGTCTTGGATTTGATTTTGTTGAAATTTACGAATGCGAGTTTTTAGAAGAGCTGAAAAACGATATCAGGCTGAGAGACTTCGTAAACACCATGAAGAGGCCATTACACAATAGATATCTTATGTCAGAGGCAGGTATCATAGACGCTGTAAAAAGTGGGGAGCTATTTGGTTTCGTCGAATGTGACATCGAGGTCCCAGATGGAAAGAAGGAATACTTCGCTGAATTTCCTCCCATATTCAAAAACCTCGATCTTTCTCGTGATGACATTGGGGACTTTATGAGGGACTTTGCGATAGAACACGAAATTATGCCTCGACCCCGACGGACCCTTGTTAGTAGTATGTTCGCCCACAAAATGTTACTGGCAACACCCCTCATTCAGTGGTATCTCGCGCATGGTTTGAAGGTGACAAAAATTTATCAGACTATCGAATATACTCCCGATTCCTGTTTCGAACCTTTCGCTGAAGCTGTCAGTAACGCAAGAAGGGAGGGGGACGCCGATCCAAGAAAAGCCGTCATAGCTGACACCTTTAAGTTGATCGGGAACAGCGCATATGGAAAATGTGTCACCAATAAATTAAAATATAACACCGTGAATGTGTGTGGGGAGGAGAAAACTAGGAGGCTGATCAACTCTCCATTTTTTCGCACTCTAGACTGCATTGATGAAAACACGTTTGAAGTTTCATCAGCCAAGCATAGAATACAGATGAACCTCCCTTACCAGATTGGCTTTATGGTTTACCAGTATGCAAAATTGAAAATGCTTCAATTTTATTACGACTTCTTGGCTAGGTACTTGGACAGGTCCGATTTTGAATTTTTAGAAACGGATACGGACTCGGCATACATAGCAATATCAGGCGAAAGTCTGGACAACCTCGTCAAGCCAAAAATGCTGGAAGAGTTCAAGGTAGAAAGGGGGAAATGGCTACCGCGGGAAGACACTCCAGAACACGCAAAATTTGATAAACGGCAACCCGGGCTATTTAAGCTTGAATTCGAAGGGAGTGGGTTCATCGGTCTTAATTCTAAGACATATTACTGTTTTGATGAGTCCGGGGGGAGAAAATTTAGCTGTAAGGGTGTAGGGCGAAGGGGTGGGAACATAAATAAAGATTTATACTTGTCTGTACTTCAGACCAAGGTGAGTCAGCAAGGGGAAAATAAGGGGATGAGGATGTTTGGGAATCAGATGTATTCCTACTTGCAAAAGAAGGATGCTTTTACATATTTTTATCCGAAGCGGAAAGTTTTGGAAGATGGGATATCGACAACTTATCTGGATATCTAGCCCTTCCTTAACATAGCCTCGTCCATAATGCTCTACATTGTACAGAAATAAGGTTCTCTTATGTTTACATTGTATTATTATTTTCTTTGAATGGGTGTACAACGTCAATAATTACATTAGCCTGAGAAATGAGCTCCAGTTGCAATGAAGGAATAAAATCATCTGGCAGGGCCACAATTGCTGTTTGGTGTCGGTTTTATTTATTGCATCATTAATTAGGGGCTTACGTGCGGTAGATGAAATTACTAACATAATTGCGAACATTTGGTGAATACGAAACTCGTTTTTTATTCTTATATTCGGAGCACTTCATAAAAAGTACATACATAATTAAAAAGCAAAGTTAATACACTTGTACGCTAATAACACATCAGTGACCTAAGAATTACTGCGACTCTTTACCCTCCTTTCTTCAAGAACGTTACATCTATTAATGGCGCTCGAACGTTCCATTTTTGGCCAATGAACCGATGTACGAGTATGTCATTCTTGTGTAAGTCTGAAGTAAACTTATGCCTGACAGCTGACATTGAATGTCCACGACAAGTCAGCAGAGCATAAACAATACAATATTGCCCACAAACGCTGCTAAAATGTCCTTGCAAACGTGTAGTGTTAAAGCTCCATCGCTTTGACCATTTATTCAAAGCGTTTTTAAATTCTCTGTGCTTGGGAGCTCTGCCGTAAGAATCAAAGAAAGTTCCCATTCCCGCCTTGTCGATGTACAGGGCTATCCAG
Organism: Hanleya hanleyi; assembly: GCA_036873755.1. Lineage (NCBI taxonomy): Eukaryota > Metazoa > Mollusca > Polyplacophora > Lepidopleurida > Hanleyidae > Hanleya > Hanleya hanleyi. Next base: position 134,252 of record JAVTVY010032423.1, read on the forward strand.
TGTTCCCCCTTCTTCTTATGACTGTCGGTATTGCAGACATACAAGGCTGGGAGTCTTGCAGCTCTTTTAGGAAGTTTGTCTCTCGGAAAAACCCCTCGGAAGGCTTCTTTAGTAAACCGGTCCCGGCTTAGGATATACCTTATCTGCTCAGTATCCATTATGTGGCGAAGTCAGTTATGATGTTCCTACTTCTGTCGATCATGAGCATGTTGTCGAATTCTCCGTAGCAAATGACATTTATGGTGTTTGCTAGCGGCACTGCGAAGTGCATCTCCAGGCGCAAGTTCCCTTTCTTCACCAGGTTGAAGTGACTCCCCTCACCCAAATCGGGTGACAAATCGAAGCAGAATAGCGTGTACCCAGAGCCAAAATCGTTCCTGGTAATGTCGTTGCCTTCGTCTTTATATAATTGACCAGTGGAGGTAAACAGACCCAGGTAGCTTCTGATGTAATTTTGTGCGACGAAGTCAGGCTGAAGAGGTTTTGCAGGAATCTGTTGTCCATCTACGTGGAGCGCAACATGATTTATATTGCAGTGTTTAAAAAAAATAGGGGTTACGTCTGAAATCCCCATTGAAAGCTAAAGTATCCACGCAGCCTATGACGAGCTTCTTGGGCAGTTGACCCAGGAATATGTTTTCATAATTGACTGATAAATTCCCTTGTGGCACAGAGAAGAATTTGGTGTCTACGCGAGTCAGTGGGTAACGAGCGTGTCCACGCTCGAGGGCCTTCATATGTCCAAGCTGTACGGCTGGGTTTATTTTCACTTTGCGAATAAACATAGAGGCTTCCTGAATGCGAATTTTGTAGGCTGCACCCTCTGTAGGCGACATGAGGGCGAAGGCATTTTTACTGCGTACTAGCCTCAGTTTCAGGTCCACACCATTCAGAAGATATCGGGACTGTGTAAACAGGTCCAAATGCAGTTTACCCATCATGTCTATAGGTCTGCTTCTGGCCGTGTATGTTTTACGCTGTGCCAATCCTCTGTTGTCAGCCACTTCCATGTGGCGTGGGGTGTCCTTCGACCACAATGAGGCCGTTAGCTGCGAGGTTTTGGCTTCAGTACCATAACTCAGCAAAGTTTCCAGTAGAGCTCTGTAAGGGTAGTGATTGTTGGAAGAGGAGACCAATTTCTCATTTATACTAAAATCGACTTGACTAAACAGTGAATGTAACCACAAATTCACCGGACCTACGTCATCCGCGTCCCCGATATCGGTGCCAGCTTGAGTGACGATCTTGGCTTTGACGTACAACAGCGAGTTTGCCAAATCCATGTAATCCTCTCCAGATCCTGATATGCTGAATTCTATAGGTCCGCTGTCCGTGATGCTAGACAAAGGGTGGTGCTCGATCCATTGTCCTTGCTCCACGGAAGTTTGAGTTGGAGGTATGGAGAAAATGTCTAATTCACCGTTGGCGCACTCGCAGGAGAGGGGGTGTATGAGTGCCATGGTCAGCGGTTGAATATGTCCCTCTTTCTTCTGCGTTTGCTTCTGGACCGACTGGTTGTGCTTGAAGTTGCTTTTCGTTTTATACCTACTTTTCCCCCTGGTGATGCACGCCTTCCGGGAGGTTGACGAGTAACTTGATGAACGGCTTTGTCTAACAGATTTCTCCCCGCCTCTTTTGCCCGTCGAGCTGCTGCTTCTTTTGGTTTCGCTCCGCCCAATATATCACTAGCGAATTGTAAACCGGTACCGAGTGCTTCTTTTCCTACAGCCTTAGCACCACGTTTCACGAAGGGTAAAATAGTTTTCAACACACCTCCTAAAATATTTCCCAAACCGTGACCTTTCTGGTATCTGGTGCCCACAAAGACAGGGAGTCCGTGTCCCGCCTGCTCTGAATAATAATGTACGTACTTTGCAGGATCCGACTGAAAGGGGACTCTTTCACTGATGTACATGATTAGCCGAAGAGGGTAGACCCGCGCTGCCGAAAATGGAGTATAACCACCACTTTCCCCCGTTCAAATGGTATCTTTTCACCCGTGTCGTCTCTTATATCGATCTCGATAGTGGAAAAGTTTTTCTTCATCACGGGGAAGTATTTCACATTTTCGTATGTTTGAGTAACGTTCTCTCCGTGCTCCCCCTTGACTGCAACGATGCGCATCAGTGGAACAGAGCTATGGCCAACGATGTGGGGTTCTAAAATATCTGTGTACACGTAAAGGGCGTGTCTCCCTTGTTGCACATCCACCACTCTATGGCCTACGTGAACCCCCGTAGCGTACTTCGCGTTCTTGAATCCCAATAACACTCGCAGCGGTTCACTCATTGCAACCCGAACTCCATCTCCCACTTGCCATTTACACCTCTGGGTGAGTGTGCTGTGAAGTAATTCCAAACGCTTTTTGCCGCTTGGGCTGAGGTTCTCGATGAGAGAATTCACGGCTTTAGCGAGTATTTTCCCATTGGAATAATAACCTCTCTTCAGGTATAAAGTATAGTGGTATTTCTTATCTAGGGTAAGTTTTATCCACGCCTTTTTGGGGTAAACGTTATACCACGAGTAAGAATAGTGAATCTCTGTCATTCCCATTTCCCACTCGCCCGTCAACTCTATGGGGTGAGGTAATTGCGTTACGTAACGTGTGAGCGTATTATCAGGAAAATATTCCATAGAGCTGTTGCTGGGTAGCGTGAGATAAAACATGGTTGTTCTCCTTCCTTCAACACGTGCTAATGCGTGTAATGCACATGCGAGCTGTTTCTTTATAACTGTCAGTATTCTTCCCACTGGCGCGGGGGTTGTCGTTGCTTTTTCCTGCTAGGCCTGACGCGCGCTATAGCCTCTGGTGAAAGCTCCTCACCGGGTCCAGATATTTGCATCCATTCCCAGCGTTTCTTGTTACCGACGAGTTCCTGGGGGACGTTCATCTCTTTCAATGCTTTACCAAAGACTTCCCACCCACTAGGGGTGAAATGTTGACGGTCTCTGAGAACGTCGTTTACGAGATCTGCGACGTTGGTATTTTGAATTACATCCCCTCTGTACAAAAGCTCTCCTTTGTCAGTCCAACTCATTTCCGGTGTACTTTTTATTCGGTTGATGAGCAGCCCTGCTTTCTTCCGCATGGACTTCGGCACGCTATCGATTATCTCCCGTTCCACATTTGACTGAGCAGAGGGGGATGGAGGGATGGTATGAGGGGGAAGTGTACGAGGTGGGGTTGTAGGCCGTGCAACGTCTGCCATTTTTGTCGGCTGTGGCATCATGGTCACTCTCAAGGGGGGTTGGTGATGATTGTACTGATCCAGATAATTTAAATAACGCTGGAGGGTTTGATTGTACAACGACACTTTTTCTCTTTCTGACAAATCTGTCCGCTGGAGTATCTTTGTCATGTCATCATCTACACTATGTATGGCTCTTACTACCGGGGCTACTGGAGGTTGTGGGCGTTGAAGTGATTCCAGCAATCGTGGTTCTACGAGGGCCATTTTCTTCGCGTACTCCATTATTTTCCTCCGAATATTCCCGATACGAGTGGTCCTAGAACAGAAGCTGCTAATGGGGCAAGAAGGGCACCAATGAATCCGCCTTTCTGTAAAACCTTTTTCTTTTTCTGCTGTCCGACGGACTTTTTGGCCAATGTTCTGAGACCTGTTTTATAGCGCATCAGTTTTCCCCTCTGAAGGTTAGTCAGAGTGACGTTCCCTTTTAAGATGTTGGAAGCACATTCACATAGACAATTAATAAGCTCCTTATTGGCACCTCTAATGATAATTTTTGTTAAATCTGGATTGGCCCTGGACAGCACTTTCAGTGCTGGTGCTTGTTTGCGCAGTCTCGATGACATGACGGGAAATATTAAATTGAAAGTGTTCACCCCACGTCAGGTTGTTTTATACTTTACTCATGTATGCGTATTGTATCTCTCCAGGAAATATGTGACTTCTCAACCTCAAATGCTCTGGTGTTTCCTGTTTCAAGTCTATGAGGAGATAACCGTACGGTTCCCCAGTAGCATCTTGGAAGGCTTCACGAAAACATTTCGTTTTTCCGGGATACATCTGTTTAGCTATTGTTGAAATCTGCGAGCCATCTCTAGGATTTTTAAACAAC
>JAVTVY010032424.1:0-139974 GCA_036873755.1 Hanleya hanleyi
TATGGGCGTGAAATTTAGTTTTGTTGGTGACGTTATATCCGTGTATGTCTTTATGTATTTTCTTATGAACATAAATATTCTAATCTATCCAATTAGTATTCCTTATTCAAGCCGCATGGGGGTGTTACATGCGTATAGTTTACACTGTCAAAAGAATAACAAATATTGTAGGGATACTCACCTTCAAGACCGTAAGTCCTTCAATCAATTTCCGTTGAATTTAACCCACAAGATACACTCTGTGTGAAATATCTCCAGTTCACAATAGTAGCTTCATTTGATATTCAGACTGTGAATGTTGTATGTTACACGGTTTAAGTTCACGACTCATCTTGTAAATCCAGTCATAGACGGCTATCACTGTAATAACACTTTAACTGTAATCTCCCAGTCCGCTATACCATGGCTGTTGTATCCCAGCAGCTCCTTCGAGAGAATAAAACATGAAAACAAATAAACAAACATAACACAGATAAAGTCATTAAAAATATAACCACCATTGTCTTTGGAGATTCACGGTCAGGACTTGTAACGGGTGACTTTGTGAGATTACGGTACAGCCTCCATCAAGCCTTTCATAGGTGATATCGACTATGATCAGATCTACCCGTCTCTTGTACTGATATGACGCTCCATGCAACCCTGATGCTACTACCAGTGATATAATAAGGGGCCTTGGACGTCAACCGGGACCATTATGATTATGCAAATGATTTGTTACTGTCAACACACGGAGATGGTAATAGCGCAGCTGAGCTGTTCCAGAAGGTTGTCCGGACAATGGGATATTGAAGCCGCCATCTCCACTGACACCTGACGCTAAAGTTCCTCGTTAACCGCCATGATTGATAACACTCAAAGTAAATAAGAAAAATGCCAACCAGCTCTCATGGTGCTTTGTGTATGCCTCTCAGATTTTATGTTCGGAGTTTGGTTTATTCATATAAATTTCCGGTCTCTATTTCCAGTCTGGAAAGTATCACGTGATTGCAAACGACGGTCGACTGTGAATCCATTAATTATTGTCTGGAAGATATCGGCGCGGGTCATAAAATTAAAAAGACGAATACTCCAGAGTGCGGCAAGTGATAAAGTGGTATTTACACGTCGCTGGACAATATGGGCGATTGCTACATCGAAAATCTATTTAGGCGTGAAATATTGAATTTAATGAGTCCGTATGAATTGCCTTTCGTAAGAAAGGTTACAGTGATAAACTGGTCACATATCGCTTTACTCGATGCATTGTCTGTCCGCCGCTGGTTCTTATCTCATTGGCTTCAAAACAGATAGGTTCCCATAAGATACGGATTTTTACCCTTGGTCCTGTCAATGGCTAGCTGTTGGGAATTGATGTATTCGATCACTGGTCCATAGCTAGTCCGATAGGATCTCGTGGCGTGTTAGGAGACCGTTCTCGCTGCTATACAAATGGTCCACACATGTCAACTCGGTCATTATGTTATAAGAAATCATTTCCCTGAAACTTTGTCATACAGAAATAACTAATTAGGTCATTCATACAGGTGAAAGTTTGGAACCATTGCGACAGGCAGTCTTGGCCATAATAAACGATTACGACAAACGTTGCGCATTGATGAACGGCCACCGAATCCTCCTGTTTCATCAGCGATGGAATATTTAAGATATTTTCCGAAAAGATTGATCTGGGTCTGCGATGAAAGAATGCCAAATGAAGATGTATGGCCGATAGCTGCCTGGACAGTGACGTAGTGGTAATTATATCATTATTCGACCCCGGGAGCACGGAGTTACTTTCTGCCGAACGCACTGAAGTGTTTCTTCTAGGAGTTAATAAAACTCCAACAATTCAATAGCCGTCACTTCTGGCAGTTCCCCACTCAGCAGCGCAAAGCTACTCCGCAGATTCTCGACGAGAAGAAAAACGGTCTATGCTTTTATCCAGACAATCTTCAGACGATTTCAAGATATTTCTTCCTCGGTCTGGGACATGATCAAGACAAATCATTCTCCAAATGCTTTTCGAAGGCTTCGAGGGATTCTCACAGCCTTTATCGTAATATTTGATGAAGGAGAAGGTTGAAACATAGTTAAATAGTCCGATCAGCAGAAAACTCTTGTCAGTTTTGGATGGAATCAGAACCAGGGAAGCATACAAAAAAAGGTTGCCAGGGCACTCGATCCCATGTGACCATTCAACGGGAAGATTAGCCCGTTGGAAAGAAAATCTTGGATACTCTGATTTCGTCTTCTTATTAACAGATGAAAGAGAACGTATCTCGGTTCCTCGGGGGATTTCTAACTGTTTGACCAAAATCCCAATCAACCGTAGGCCCTAACAGAAAAATGTTTGCCACAACGATGACGGAAGGGCATCGAGTAGTATTTTATGTTCAGCTCATCAAATCCACAGGACGAATCGGACGTGTATCATATGCGGGAAAATATGCCTAATTGGACATTGACATTACTAAATAAGCGCCGTGAGAAGAAATAGGCAGCAATACACGTTTTCAAAAATGCCGGTTTGAAGCAGGAGATCACTTTATCGATGACAACATCGTTCTTGATTTCATAATTATCGTGAGAGAAAACGAGAACCGAGCAGCAAATTTTTCGTCTGTGAATTGATTTCCATAACATATAATGACGTTTTATTGGAAGTGGGTATGCATAGTCACGTCCCTTTTACGACAGAGTGAATGACGCTGTTCCTGGCTCCCTAATGTGTTCTCAGTCCTGGGATTGAATAATGGTGAAATTCTCTGCCACCAAATGTTTATACGTTAGGGACAGAGTCCAATAACAGGTAGGCAGCCGTGGCACCTTTATCAGTTTCCTAAACTAGAGTGCTAAGTAGTTTTTTAGGAGATGTTAGGAGAACGTGATCATAAGTAATTCAAACGTCGCGAGCCATTGATATTGGAGTTATCCATGGAAATATTGTTTACATTTCTTACAATCGAAAGACCTTCCCACATGGTACGAATTGCGGTTTACGCTATCCATAAAACTAACAGTTCCCATTTATTTTATAATAAACTTTATTTCGACAATTTTAGGATTCACGGTACTTAATTTATGAAACGTATATGGTATTTCCCTTATATTTGTTGAATACATGTTGCACGCTGGTACAAAATAAAGTTAAAATAATAAAAGGTATTTCTTCAATAGAAAACAAATGTAATGCTTATACACGGACAAACGGTTCACATTTACATATGCACCATTCGAATCACTTACACAATAAATTCTTCAGAAATAACACTTTCGCCGTTAGTTGTATTCTAGCGGGTAAATGTATGTTATTTCCTTTATCCTAGGGACCATTTTCGTTTCGCACAAACATAGGTCCCTACCTGCTCTACTAACCTTATATTCATTTCTACGGAAGTTTCGTTTTTCCCGTATGATGAAAGTGAAATGCCCAGATTGTTGTTGTATTGAGACTCCTGTGATTTCGTTTATCATTTTCAGTCTGTGGTTAAGAGGAATTAGACAATATGTGAGATAATGCACATCGGATTTGCCATCGGCATCTTGGAGAATCTCATTAATAACCCATTAATAGATCAGCAAATAGATCACCATTGAGCGAGCTGCATCTGTTTCAAAGGCCGCAAAGTAGGATATTATTTAGTCTTGTTCCTGTATAGTACCGATATGGCAGACTTTTTTATTCTATAGACACAATGCAACTTCGGTCTAATTATGTTGACACGCATGACCCCATCTTCGAAATCATCGTCGACTCGTCACTGGGACTAAAAAACAATTCATAGCCGTTTTTAAGAGTCCCTAGTGTTTAATTCAAAGATTTTATTAAAGATTTTCGCGCGCGTTTAATTTTTCGCTGGTAATTCCCATCGCGCAAAAGCGAGAAAATAATGCATACGAAAATAACTTTCGAAATAAAATGATGACATTTTGAAATCACGAAATTATAATACCACCCAATTCTTTAGACAGAAAATTCGTTCTAACAGGTTTTACATTATGTAACACGAAGTTTGAAATTCATTCGGATGAAACAATACTAACCGGAAAATCGTGTTTTGCTGGCATCATTGAGAACCGTGGAACGCCTCTCTCTCTCTCTCTCTCTCATGCAAGATAGGGGTTGTGTTTTCGCAATTGTTACTGTATCCCTAATTGTATTCTGTAACTAATGGTGATATTCAAAAAATATATTAGAGTATTGACGCGGAAACAACGGATGTTTCCAGCATGTCAGGTCTGCGTTTATATGTGACTCATTGTTCGAGGTACACAGTCGGTCCATTGGTGTGTCAGGCCTAAATAGCAGGCTATTTTCCTTCATGCCTACTTTGTTTAATACGATAACATAAAACACGGTTTTCAGATTTGTTACCGGTATTTTTGGGATAATCATCTTAAGGAATCAAGACAAGAACATATAATACTGCTCAGTGAAAACACCGAGACATCGATATAATCTACTTGTCACCTGCGAAGATCCCAGGATAAACTGTCTGGAAGAGGTCCATGACAGGTTTTATTGTAGAAGGTAATGCAATATTCCAGCTAATAACATACCGAGGACTTTGATCGTCTCATAATATCAATACTGGTCTGAATGGCGACACAACAGGGCATCATCTGGCACACAAATCGATCACCAACAAGTTTTACACCCAAGGGCAACACGAAGGGAGAAGCGCTGGTTTTATGTGGAAATCTAGATCCAGATCCCGATCAATCGATTTGCAATTAGCAAACGAAAACCCTCATTTCTCTCATATTCGTGAGTGGGAAGCATTTATGTCGATATTCTTAACCTTCGAGTACGTACATATGTTCTGATAATAAAAAAAACTATCTGATCATGAAGAACTCACGATCAGGGAAAGAGTTTGTGTATAATTTTTGGAGTTACTTTTTTTAGCAAATGTTTAGATTCTTTTCGAAAATTATTTTACAATCAGATTTTGATCGGCAATAACATCCGCTGCGGCGTTACCATTTGCCCAAAGCTGCAATGGTTAGATTTTGTAGACGTGGTCATTCATTGGAGCGTGTACTTGTACAAGTTTTCAAAAATCGTTGCAATACTTAAACACAGTATCTTTTTTTTTCGAGAATATTTGGGAACGTTTGGGTAAAATGAGCTACTGATTTATTCTCGAGGCGCCCGTGAACGAGAGTTTAATAGCTATTCTATCCTTTGTGTTCCGACCAATTTACTTCCAAGCTTTTTGCCAAAAGATTGATTATAACATAATCTTCACGATTAATCTTAGGAAAAAAATAAATACACTATTATATAAAATTGTAGCCCGCGGAATTGAGTAGGGCTACACTTTTTAGTCAGGATACAGCACGTAGTGGATTATAACTTAAAAGATGATTCAAGGAAGATCCTCAAAATTATTTTAAAAGATTTAGGTTGTAAAGATGTAGAATAGGTTTGGCGGAACGTATTTTCTACTTTTCTTTAGACATGTTGGAGAAGACTGTTTTGTTGGCATTTTTTTTACCATCGCAAACCAGTTGTTTTGACAAATTATGGTGGAATACTTTTTCTTAGAAACGTTCTTAAACCTGCGAGTTCAACAATTCTTTGCAAACCTATATCTTCAATTGGATCGAATTCGCGGATCAGACTGCTAGCGTCAGATACAACTTTCAGATGAACGTGTCCAGCAAAATAACCCAGTGTTCATAATCGGGAGACGTTATTCACATAGCAAAATGGCCGAAATAAAATGAAGGGGTATTACGCACAGGCTAGTAGTTTCCCCGTAATTAGATAGAAGCATTCTGTAGTTTTCACTGGTACAGAAAAGATACCATAGTATTCAAATACACTGTATAAACACTGTTGAGGGCATATGGCATGATTCCTGACCGGATACATATATACCTTATTCAAGAGCCAACCAAAGTTGCCCTACTGCTGAAAGGCCTTGGCACTTATTAATCCTATATTGGTTTAATATAGATGCCAGGCCCCGGTCTTGACTGGCTCATTTGTCTGTTATTTACAGGAGAACAAATCATTCCTTCCAGAGTACCATTTAACGATATTAATGGTGCTAATGTTATTATATGAATTAGGTCTTTGGATTATGGACGCGGAAATTCTTTGATGGACGACGGCTGAATATTGAATGAGGGACTAGACCTTTGTAGATTGTACAAAATATGACACTATGGGATTAAAGGGCCGTTTACCCATTTTCATATCCAACTTTTTGAATGATAGACAATTCCAAGTTCGGTCGGGTACAACCATGTCTGATCATTTCGACCAAGATCAAGGTGTCCCACAGGGCAGTATGTTGTCTACTACTCTGTTCAGTATCAGGATCAACAGCTTGGCGGAAGTTTTGAATAAATCAATTGATGGTTCACTCTTTGTGGACGATTTCAACATTTCGCGCAATGGAAAAAATATACACAATAGTGAAAGAACATTACAACTCTGTCTGAATAGAATTCAGAAATGGTTTCTAGAAAATGGCTTCAATTTATCCAGAATTAAGACAAATTGTCCACACTTCTGCAGAAAATATTTCCAGCACAAAGATCCAGTACTAACATTAGATGGAACTGAGATCAAAGTGGTAAACGAGGTCAAATTCTTGGGAATGTTGTTTGACCACCGACTAACATTCAAATCGCGTATAAATTGCTTGAAAGCTAAGTGCACGAAAGCTCTTGATGTGTTGAAGGTAGTTGCCAACTATAAGTGGGGAGGAGATCAGCAAACACTTAGACTTCGTTCCAACTTGATTATGGCTCTATTGATTACAACGGTGCAAGCAAGTCAAACTTGGCAAAGCTAGATCCTATTCTCCATCAAGGACTAAGACTTTGCCTTGGAGCGTTCAGAACATCCCCTAAAGAAAGCTTATATGTGGAAGCAGATAAATTTCCTATAGAACTTCGAAGAATTAAACTATCACTGCAATATATCATAAAATTGCCATCAGATCACTCGAATCCTGCATATAACTGTGTTTTCAAACCTCAGTTCGCGGATCTCTATTTGAAGAAACCCTCCATTATTCCACCTCTTGGAATTCGTATAAAACCCCACATTGTAGCAGCTGGTATTGAGCTTAGTCAAATTTCACCTAACAAGTTCTTACCAATTACATCATGGCAGTTAGCTCAATCAGAAGTAGATATTTCTCTTAAAAGGCAGACACGAGCCAGCTCTTGTATACACACGAATTTGGTCTACTGAGAGAGAAATGCAGATCGCATCAGGCTACAGATGGTTCTAAAGATGGCGTAGCATGTGCTACTATCTTTAGTTTTAAATCTAAAACCTGACAACTACCAGGCAAAAGTTCGATATTCACTGCAGAAGCAAAAGCCATATAACAATGTTGGCTTCAGAAGGTATTGGGTCCACTAAAAGAGAAAATATGTCATATTCTCAGATTCACTGTCATATGCCTCCATGCGATTAAAAGTGGAACTTCGATTCATCCCACTATCTTGAGTATTCTACAACTACATGACTAGATTTCATCAACAGATTGATATTGTGTTTTGTTGATTGCCTAGTCACGTTGGCATCAAAGGTAATATTGAGGCTGATAGGAGGGCTAAGGCAGCCCTAGATGATGAGATTGATCCTGTTGAAATCCCATATAGCGATTTCAGACCCTCTATCTGTACTTATGTGAGACGGCTGTTTCAATCTTTATGAGATGCTGTGAATAAAAACAAACTTCATGAATTCAAAAAAACTGTAGGCTATACTCATTTGAACAGCCAGAAACGTTTCGATCAAGCCATGATCAGGCGATGTAGAATCGGACATACACGATTAACTCACGAACATTTACTAAAAACAGAGCCAGTCCCAAGGTGTATTCCATGCCACGAAGACCTCACAGTGAACATATTCTTATCGACTGTATAGATTCTAAGATTGTAAGAGATTCTTTTTATTGAGAAACTACTTTAGAAGATCTTTTTGGTCGGGTGAGGGAGGACTGTCTCAGGTTATTTGAGAGAAATCGGTTTGTTGCATAAGTTTTAAGGTGTGTATGTTTTAATGTGTTGGATTACTAAGTTATTGGCTTGAGTACTAAGAATTTTGTTTGATCGTCGCTATATAGCTGAAATATTGCTGAACGCGACGTTTAACCTTAATTCTCTGATAGAGAGAGCGTGTAAAAGATGATTTCCATTCCTTTTCTCAATAGAGTTATTGCAAAAGTTCCTCTCCCAACAGCTTAATTATAAAATTGGAAGTTGGTATATCCTCCTGTACGTCTGAGCTGACACTACCTCATGAAACGGAGTGACGGATATTTCTCACCGACTGAGAGATCACGAGTGTGACTTAACAAATTACAAGTATAAAACATGCACAAACTCGCTTTATTCAGAGGTGTACAGGTGGCATTTTTTTATTTCTGAAATTCGATACGCAGATGTTCCAGAAATGAGCTTGACGCTAGTTTGACAGGCAATATCACCTTCAATGAAAAACTGTTTAAAGTTCACTTCGTAGAAGGCGCATTAACTATTTAAAACCGGCATTTCGGAATACCCCCGGGATATGATTTAACGCCACAGATATCTGCTGAAAGCATTTTCAATAAATCCTCGAACTCAACCTAACATTTGGTAACTTGTTAAAACCATGCTTCAAGAGAGAACCCAATCTGAACTGGTTTGATACCTCTAGGTTAATAAAGCTACAGGAGTGAAATTTCCAATCCAGCTGTCAATTATTAGTATTTTAATTGGTTTCCAAGGAATGTTTTCTTTGAAATGCGTGCGCTTTTCTGATGTCTTGGCTTGTTTATTAAATCAAAACAAAAAACTTTAGTGGAAGACTACAAATTTGTTGGGAATTGAAGAAATCTCATATTTTTATCTCCTATTTTGTAACTGACAAATAGACTTGCTACTTTCCCTTGCGCTTAGCCAACCTCCATCTTCACCTGTATTCCCTAATAGAATATGAGAGCTGCATTTAGTTGAGTGCAATATGTAGACTCATCAAAACTCATGACGTTCACTCAAAATTACGAGCACGATGGATCCAAGTTCTGCGTATTTCCCCCTCCCCTGTGTCAAAGCGCATGCCATCAATCTATTGTATACTAAATAATTGGAATCCACAGCCAATGCTGAACAGGGAAATGCTCTATGGATTAAACTGTAATGGCTCAGCCAATAATACGCTCTGTAAAAATATCTCTTTCTCTCTTCCTCTCTATTTTCTCTCTCTCAGTAATGCATAGTTGTACAATTGGCATTGGAATTGATATATATAATTATTTTATTTAGACCAAAATTTAGTTTGATCTGTACTCCAACTAAAGCGAATTTCACAATGATCACAGTAGGGCTATAACAAAAAAGTATTCGCCTCTCTTGTCCTGTAGTTCTTTCGCCAACCCAAACGTAATCATAGAATGCGAAACCTACAATGCCGTGGTTTATCGATGTTCACCGAGTGTACCTCTGCTGAAAATCTAGATCGCCTTATACGACAAGCCTTATTGAACCAACGCAATGACACCAACACCTCGTGAGAGAATTCAACCGTCGAGATTGCGTGTCTAAGTATTTTCTCTGCTATATAACTACTGAGAAGAGATATTGATCTGACGGCAAACAAGACAATCCAACCCGCTGCTCGTATCCCAACTGTGGAAACTCATTTCACAGACGTTGATTTATGATCGGCAGAAAGAACTCAGTTGGAAGGTATTGTACAAATCAAGTGTTCTAAGTAGGTGAAGTGACACCTTCGCAATTGAATGATCTATTGGCGGTAAGAGGAACGGCAATGTAGGCTTCGGAAATCGGATCTCAAGAAGAACACTCCGTGGCAAATGTAAATTTAAGGTAATGGTCGGGGACACAGTGAGGCTAAGGTAACACTTCCTCAAGCAGAACATAGAGAGTACATAAAAGCCCATAAAAGCAACACGCTATAAGATATACTCCAAACTAGAAAGATTGCAATATAACGATATCCGTTTCCTCTTGTATTATATCTTCTTTCTAGCGAAGTCTGTGGAACGAATCTGATGACGACGACTATGATACCTCTCAGGCAGTATGCAGGATACTTTTCATGCTGTATGTTCATGCTTCTGATAGGTAAGCAGCAATTCGGGCATCAGATCCAATTGATTCGGCTTCCATCGCCGCTAGAGAATTTCCTGACCAAGGACTTAGATATTCTCTTTTCTGATCACTGAACTACAATTGCAATAATGGTACATTAGATCCTTGCAACTAACAAAATATAACTACGTGTTGATACCAATTCGGTCAGTCTCTACTACCTTGGAATGTATCGACACCACGTAATAAAACAACTACATAAGATATCTGTGTGGCTTAAGGTGTATATCTCCAATCGCATTTCTATTTTCAAAGCTAGAATATTTGTTGATTATTCTATTCATAGATCTGAGTTAATCAGCCAGCTAACTGCTGCCAATTGAGGCAAAATGCCCGAAAATGCTGAAAATTGAGTCTTCATGATGACGAATGTATGAAGATAATCAGTGAATTAACTCCTCACTGGTAAACCGGTCTTCCATTTCTGGTTTACGTTCAGGGTAATTTCTACTCGTAGGTGAAATTACTAGCGTTCGTGAATTGGGTTAGGGGCTATTCTGATTTCGAGTGATTAAATCCGTTCAACGTTGCGCACGTGTAAATTGACGTACCTTCCCCATTTGCATCAGAAGTTCAGGTGTCAGTACGATATATCCATATGATCATTTGTTCGATATCTTAACGATAGTACGATTATATGTCTCGTAATTAAAATAATTCATTTCAAATACAAATATTTTCCTGTCTTCCGAACTAGTCTGACTTTCAGATGGCTTCCTCATACAGATTCGCAACGAAAACGTCATTTGTGGCATCGAACGTTAGAAACAACATCTCCATGAATTGTCGAGAATTTTTATATGTATCACGACAGACATTCCAACATTAAAATACCCTTGGGCATTGCAAGCTCTACTTCCACAGGTGCTTGCAAAAGGTCATTCTCTAGTTCACCAACATCTAGTCGCATTTTTTTTACGTTCTGTAAATATATCCTTGCAGTGGATCACGAGGGAGACATTAACCTTTAGTCTGTTTATAGCAGGGCTCTCGTGAGCTCATATCAACCTTAATCACCTGGAAGTCTTATCGGGTGGGTATTGTCATCTGTGTTGTTCACGGAGTTGGAGCACAATTTGCTGGAAAGACGGGGTACAAGGCACATATAAATCACGTAGGTTCCAGGTTCTCCAGTCTGATATTTTGGATATCGACAGTATTATATTCAGTGGACCTTTCGATTCTAAATAAATAACCTACTTCTTTTGGAATTGTTCAGTTATGAAGTGGGTTATCAGATCTACACAAAAGGCATCAAATGCTACATTTAATGGTCAACAGTCGTTCGTGAAGAATTTCCTCATCCATAATCGAAAGACTTCATGCGTACGCCAATACTATCACCAAAATCCATGCAGGATTATCTCATTATTATATCTGCACCGAAATCGCTGGTAGTTTATACGGCTGGCATGCATTCTTGTTTTAAATGCTTTTGTTTAGCATACTGAGCACTGGGTATTGCCCAAAATTCATACATAAGATAATAATTCAATAATATTCACGTGATAAAATGTCAATGTACGTCGCAAGTGTGTGCGTTCCATCAATTGGTCATTAGGGTTCGCTTGTCAAAATTCATCTTCATTTTGTTAAGAGCGCTAAATTCGACGACCGATCAGAGTGAAGACGTCAGATTAGACGTTGAGTATTCAAGTATTCAGTCGTTGACCATAAAGGAATTTATCACATAACTGTGTTGTTATTCAGTGACATAAAGCCATGACGTAAATATCGTATGTAACTAGTGAAATAACACTTTCAAACAGGCTGATTGGATAATACATGTAACGTGAGAAAAAAAATTACTACGCTGGTCGTGACGTCACTGAACTATTTTTTTCATTGATAAGGTTTTACTACGAAATACTATGTTTATAAGTGCAACAACAACATGGATATCTACAAGACGATCATTTTATCCAAATACATGCATCGACCTGCATACTATAATTGTCAATAGCCATACAAGCAGCAATGATCGGCAATACATTATTTCGACAGTTTTGAGCTTCATATTTTGTATAAAGTACTCACGTAGGGCCTACCGTAGTCTGTCATTGTTGTTTGGCGAATCGAGCCAGGCCGCCATTTTGGGTACCGTATCCAGTCAGATCTCGAAAGTAAACGTTTGTTCATTCTTCTGTAATATACCTACATGGAATCTTCTTGATGTTCGCTTATTTCTTGCAATAGATCTGGATGATTACAGACTTCAAACGGATTACGTACCGTATTCAAAATGATCTTGTCAGCCTAGCTTGTCGTCACGTCGCTGGGAACTCGTCAACATGTCGCGCGCATGATGACATGCAGCGAACACGAGTGTAACTTGTGGCATGACATGAACCAAAATAAATAATGTATGAAGAACAGCTAATTAACAAGTTACACTTACTGCATTCTGTTGTGAAATGGTCTACGATATTTTGAGATGCTGTGGAAACTGTACAGCCTTAAAAGAGAGGTGCTCAAACTCTGTTGCGTTTTGGAACTATATCGGCTTAGCGTATACAGTAACTTGTGAGGCTGTGATGCGCCTGAGCCACGGACGTTTTTTGCGTCGAGAAGAAACAAAGAAAGAAAATTTTTAGATAGATTCGATGATAAAATATTTCGAATTAGTGCGTTTATAATTTATTTAAAATCAGTTATGTGATAAACAGAATCTTACACTCGTGGCTATTTAATATGAAAGTTATGACACTCGTTGAGTAAGTTTTATATGTTGCTCGCTAAAGCTCGCAACATATAAAACTTACTCAACTCGTGTCATAACTTTCATATTAAATAGCCACTCGTGTAAGATCCTCTATTTCTGCGGCAATATTCGAAAGGCGTTACGCGGTTGACTGCATCAATTTTTATCTTCAAGAAGAGAGAAGCGGTCAACAGTTTTCATTGATGACAAGACATCATGTTGACCAAGTTATTTGTGCACAACAGATGGCAGATTTGATCGGTTGACCAATCTATCTGTCCTAATAACGGGAGTTAATTTTCTTTGCTTCTCTGTTCAAATTTGACAGGTACGTACGTTGAATTTGAATGTCTCTTTTATACATTTAATTTGGGCGATGTTCAAGGTCATTGTTTACTCACTGTATTGTTTGGCTGCGAGAATGAACTTCCAATTTTGTAAATGGATGTGGCCGTAAACGTTTATTGAATTCGAAACTAAGTAGCGAGAATAATATTAGTGATCCGATATTCTTGCCATACTGTTGTTCATATTGCACAATTTCGGATAGCACGAATTATCGCTTGCGGCCAGTATCAGTAGGACATTCCCGAGATAGAACTCTCTAACCACAAAAGGCGCGAAACGACGTCATTGCCCATGTGATGTTTCGCTGAGATTAGGCAACGAACCATTTTTCTACATCAGAATACTGTATTATTTTATTCACGGAGTTTTACAGACGATGACTTCTGCTTTCAAATGCTTATTTAACTCAATAGCATCTTAAAAGTTGTTTGGATTTTCAGAAGTGTGAAAGCCACAATGATACTTATTTTTCGACTATTGCGGTATAGCCACTGTTAATTAAAAGCATTGCCCAGTTCCTAACCATCGCCCGACGTCACGTGGGCAATGACGTTGTTTAGCGCCTTTCGAGACTAAATAGTTCCATCTCGGGACTGCGCTATTATAGTGTCTTATTTCTTCCTGGGCATGTAGAGTATTATATACAGAACAGCTCGTTTGTCGGACTGAATACAGGACTTTAAAAATGTTGGCCCCTTATCTAAACATATTCTTTGAAAATAGCATTCTATCCCATACTCAAATAGCAGTGATCTTCGTGTCAAAAGAAAAGAGAGAAATATGTATGTCATTCAGACTTGTAATAATAGTGTTACGCTATACAAATGGCATGATTCTAAATGACTTCCAAGACATTAAATACTTTTTGCGCGTTCGCAGCATGGAACTCAAATTTCGGATGCGCTATAATTAGTTGTAGTGCTTAGCTGATCACAAATTCATCGATTCTTTGTAACTGTCAGCAGAATGAAAAACTCGCTGGCGTAATCTAGCACCGCGACGCCAACATTCTTATCCGAAAAACCTGTGGTGTATTTTAAGACAACCTTCTTATATATTAACTAAAGTGTTATTTCGTCAATGTTTATATTGAAATTACACAACTTTCGCTTGAAATTACACAACTTTCGCAACACAACAATATATCTACTATTATATAATGAGTAATGAAAATTAAAAGCCTGAAATGAGGAAACCATTTCAAAGATCAACAAAGAAATTTCCCCGTCTAATAGTCTTGAACTAAACATCAGTCCAAATAGGTGCCGATATGTAAGGTGGGAGATATTGAACCCTCGATCATTTGTTGCTCCCCCATTCTAATTCAAATACGTTCATCCGAGTTTCCCATCATGGTAAGGACTCAATTCACACAAATGCGGCGTGTGCATTGTGTTTCCACGCGTGACTATGGGAGTCTGCAGTAGTTGGAAGTTGAAATGCTTGCGGAAGAATCTAAGTGATTTCTGGCTGGTTCTCTATTCATATGTCAACATAATTAATGAAGCGCTCTTAGAAGACGAACATCGAGAAGTTAACGTAGTCAACTATATATTATAACCAACAAGTGTATAGAGAAGACAATACTTAGACACGGATAATATAATGAGAAGACAAATGAAGATACAACTAGAGGTTCCGCTTTGACCCTTGAGTTGCCGCTCCGGCATGAAGCCTATGCTGGTTGTTTTTTTGAGCAAAAACATACGTCTCCCCCAACCTCCCACCTTGCCTTGAATGGGTACATAATTTAAGGGAAAGTGCTGTAAAATTAATGTAGCAATAAGTATCTTAAACAAAGCTGCGTATCTAAAAATATTAATTACAAAGAAGCGATTTTCATTGTACATACATGTACAAGTAGATGAACGGATGGACGGACACCGGACACGGATGGATGCATGCACACATACACCAAAACCTGATCAAATGTGGGGGCTATCCCAATGAAGCTTCCATCCAAGTTTGGTGAAATTCCATCCAATAGTTCTCAAGATATCTTGCAAACAAGGCCTGTATATACATGTACAAGCAGATGGACGGACACCGGACGAACGCATGGACACACACCAAAACCTAGTCAAATGAGGGGGCTATCCCAATGAAGCTTCCATCCAAGTTTGGTGAAATTCTGTCCAGTAGTTCTCCAGATATCTTGCAGACAAGCCCTGTATATACATGTACAATTAGATGGACGGACGGACGGACACCGGACATGGATGAATGCACGCACACACCAAAACATAATCAAATGAGGGGGGCTATCCCACTGAAGCTTCCATCCAAGTGTGGTGAAATTCCGTCCAGTAGTTCTCAAGATATCTTGCAGACAAGGCCTGTATATACATGTACAAGTAGATGGACGGATGGACGGACGGACACCGGACACGGATGAACGCATGCACACACACCAAAACCTAGTCAAATGAGGGGGCTATCCCAATGAAGCTTTCATCCAAGTTTGGTGAAATTCCGTCCGTAGTTCTCCAGATATCTTGCAGATAAGCCTTGTATATACATGTACAAGTAGATGGATGGACGGACGGACACCGGACATGGATGAATGCACGCACACACACCAAAACCTAATCAAATGAGGGGGCTATCCCACTGAAGCTTCCATCCAAGTGGGGTGAAATTCCGTCCAGTAGTTCTCAAGATATCTTGCAGACAAGGCCTGTATATACATGTACAAGTAGATGGACGGATGGACGGACACTGGACACGGATGAATGCACCCACATACACCAAAACCTAATCAAATGAGGGGGCTATCCCAATGAAGCTTCCGTCCAAGTTTGGTGAAATTCCGTCCAGTAGTTCTCCAGATATCTTGCAGACAAGCCCTGTATATACATGTACAAGTAGATGGACGGACGGACGGACACCGGACATGGATGAATGCACGCACACACAACAAAACCTAATCAAATGAGGGGGCTATCCCACTGAAGCTTCCATCCAAGTGGGGTGAAATTCCGTCCAGTAGTTCTCAAGATATCTTGCAGACAAGGCCTGTATATACACGTACAAGTAGATGGACGGATGGATGGACACCGGACACGGATGAATGCACCCACATACGCCAAAACCTAACCAAATGAGGGAGCTATCCCAATGAAGCTTCCATCCAAGTTTGCTAAAATTCCGTCCAGTAGTTCTCCAGATATCTTGCAGACAAGCCCTGTATATACATGTACAAGTAGATGGACGGACGGACGGACACCGGACATGGATGAATGCACGCACACACACCAAAACCTAATCAAATGAGGGGGCTATCCCACTGAAGCTTCCATCCAAGTGGGGTGAAATTCCGTCCAGTAGTTCTCAAGATATCTTGCAGACAAGGCCTGTATATACATGTACAAGTAGATGGACGGACGGACGGACACCGGACACGGATGAATGCACGCACATAAACCAAAACCTAATCAAATGAGGGGGCTATCCCAATGAAGCTTCCATCCAAGTTTGGTGAAATTCCATCCAGTAGTTCTCAAGATATCTTGCAGACAAGGCAAGGGGACGGACAGACATCCATCCAGAGAGACAGACAGACATCCAGACAGACAGACAGACGGACAGACAGACAGCACAAACACTAGATGTCTCCCCCCAACATAGTTGGGGGAGACATAATAATCACACATACAGTAAACAACAATCTGATTAAAACTCGGACATAATAACCGCTCCTCTACTGGACATGTCGCTAATTAAGATCTGGGACAGTCTGTAACTTAAATCTGTCGCGCATGTCAGATTGGCGACCAATCGCAGTCCAACTTCAATGGGCGAATAGGTGCCTATCCGAGCAAATAATAATCCTCGGTTATTGCTCATGGAGAGCAAGAACTCCGTCAGCCACCTGGGTTGGATTTTTCTGCGCCTCGTTCACTACAGAAATAAACGGATAGGCACCTATTCGCTCGTTGAAGTTGGACTGTGATTGTTCGCCAGTCTGACATGCGCGACAGATTTAAGATACAGACTGTACCAGATCTTAATTAGCGACATGTCCGATAGAGGAGCTGTTATTAAGGCTGAGTTTTAATCAGATTGAGTAAACAACAATCGTTCACGAAAAATATCTATATAAGACGCAGTCAATATAGCGGAATCTGATACATATAATGCGGCTGCATTAAAATATGGCTCTTTGGATTGGTTATACATGAATACTAATACGTGAACAATTAGGAATGTTGTTCATGTTGATTCGTAATTGTTTTCCTGTTGACAATTCTCCTCAGTACAGGCCTACGATCTGACATTCGGCATTCAGCCGCTGTCTACAAAATAATTTCCGCGTCAGTAAGGGGCCGTTCCCATTTAACGTTCGTATTTCCATGGTTTAAACCATTTAGTTTAAACCATGCCACGAACGATGGGTGTATCGTTGGTTCGTTTTTTCAAAAAAACCATTGAAAAAACGAACGAAGAAAAAACCATAGCGTTCGTTCGATGGTTTTCTGTAGAGTTTCTAGGGCTGTGACTCTCTGGAGAAAAAACGACCGAAAGTAGTTCCGCCTGAGTGACGTCACACTAAGACACGCCCACACATTGCTTGAATGATGGTAGCTCATACGTGTAGGCCGTTAAACCGTCGATAACAGGCCTACCGGTATATACCCGGCGCCGTATTAAACTGACCAGGGTGTGTGTGTGCATTCCGAAGAGGATTTATAAATATAATCTATCATGGACTATTCAATGTTGTAAACCAAACACTGAGACTGCTGGTTTAACGACGAGAAGCCGTACACATGATCATTCGGTTCAAAATATTTCAACATAACCACAAGTGAGAACCCATATAGAGTTTCAGTCTGTTCCGATAACTGGTTTATATAGTTTGTCTTATTTTCTTAAATACATGTATGCTGTCGGCATCAAACAAACAAGATATATAATGTTAATATTATTTCTTGTATTGTTGAATGATTGATATTATTTGTATTTAAATTCATTTAAAAAAATACGCTTGTTCAAGTATTATAGATTGACCCTATCTTGCAGCGATTTGTGAAGAATTGAATGCCTATTTTCGATGTCAACACAATTTAGTGTTATTCTTAAAATAAACATTTTCATTTCAAAGTTATTAATCATTTAAAATGCCATCAGGCCATGTATTTTGCGATACATACTGAAATTCAAATAAGCGTGACTTGATTTTTACAGCAAAATTTGTCTATCTGGCCTATGCATGTAACGGCTCACATGGCTCAGTAAAACGAAACATCGCCGAGCTCGGGCGCTGGTTGGTTAAACTGAGATATAACATACGCCCTCACTCTAGAGAAGACCCTGCATGGGAGGTGATGAAGTGTACGAGATTCTGCAAGTCTAGAATATAATTACATATGTTGTTCTGAAAGTATATCAGAATGGGAGAAAATCTTTATTGATAGATATTTATTTGACAGCAGCTTGACTTGATGCTTCGTTAGAGATTCCCCCGTTATTCAGACAAATGATGACATTGAAGACCACAGCATGGACTGGTAATTAGATTGAAATTGTAGTTTAAGGGCCGCTTCCCATACGGATTTCGCGGCCCATCAACTCAATGATTTATTTACATTTCACGGTACATTTCTTAGTTCATTTAAGATCTTTTGCAGCGCTAAATATTAAAATAAATAATTAAATATTAAATAACAACGAGAGAGCAGAGGGAGATATAAATAGAAGTAAGGAAGAATCGGTTAATTCACTCGAAACCGCAGAATTTTAAAATGAACGCTCGATTTAAGTTTTTGAGCACTCCATGTCAGCGTCCTCATGGACAAAGCAGTACCGTTGATTGATAGTAAAACGTGTGTGATCGTAGGTCCAAAACTTCATTGCGCCCTGAATTACTTTAATTATTTGATTAATTTGCTGGACACAGGAAATCAGCAACAAATAATACAAGGTCAGCATATTAATAAGGCACGCCTGCTAACAATGTTGTTTGAGTTTTTCCTTTCAAAGAAATTAACCCCTCCGACCCCTCCACTTCGCTGTTTTCTTAAGTCGACGGTTTTTCACAGACCGACTATGGTGTGACGTGTGAATCATCAACACCTCCAATTTCGATTGTCAAGCAGTCTTATAATCTCTTTCTTTGAACTTGTTTTGATATCTTTGGCAGAGAATTCGTCTACGGGAAGTTCATGTCGAGTTAATTTGGGAACAATCGGGCCTAACTGAGAAGAAAATAAATACAATAATATAGATTCATGGAAATAAAAAAAACGTTAAAACTCTTCAATTCCAGTTAATAGCCTTGCATCCGGTTTACAATTATTAGAGGTCAATAGCCGCGTGAAATAAACATCACTAAGACTGAGTTGAATTTGCAATCAACGCCTCTAAACTGATTGCTTCACACAGTGAAACTAACAAAGCGCTCCGCCTATGGCCGACATATACAAACAACTCTTTAACCGGAAGGTAAAGAATTCATATTATTTTCTGCGATTCAGTATCAACAGGTCATTTATGAAGGAAGGTGCACCTGTCGGTGTCATTAACACAAATGACATTTCCAAAATCGACCGTAGTTCATATCTTATTTCGCGTTATGACGTTAAACACTCTATGGTTGTCGGTTATGTTCTATGTATTCTGCAAAAGAGGCAAAGAATACCCATAATATGTCATTTATTCCGCGTCGGATATACAATCAATTATCCAGGTAAGAGAATATAATTCAAATATATATTCATCAGAGATAAACGAAACGTTTTATTTCAATTGGATTAGGAAAACCTCAGGACATGGCCATATCGATTAAACGTTCAATAGCATGGAAGAAAGACGTTTCGGAAAAAAATCTTTGTCGGGATTCCATTTTGGGCCGCGATATGCGTATACGACGAGCGGTCCCAAAATTTGGTGCCCGCACAACACTCCGATCATCTGAGAAGCTACGAAACGGCCAAAGATACGGACATATAGAAACCGGGACCCCCTTCCAGATTACCAATAAATTTCATGTCCATTTTGAAAACCGGGACGTTTCGATCGAAATAGAACGGGGAGGAAATCGGGAGGCGTCACCACGGGCTGGTGTATCGTTTGTTCCTACACGTAAATATAGCTATCAATATAATAGACTCTCTTTATAATACAAATTCAGATAACAATAAATAATGCGATCGGGGATTGGCAAGGAGATAGCATTTAGCCATTTAGGACGAACCGAATAATTAGTGTCTGACGCGATGGTATCGGCTCAAACCGGGGCAAAAACCTGTGCATTACTTTCCTTTGTCTTCTAATTATGCAGCTGAACTTCAACATCTAGTTACACGTAAAAGTAATTTACTGCCTGTCCAAACGTCAGAGAATTCGGCATTGAATTAACGGATTCTTTTCTCAGTGCCCACGGAGATTGCGTTATCAGGTTGGATAATGCGAACATCACCTGATTGTATTATTGCGCCAGCGAACGATCGAACGATGGCAAACAAAGAAGGGAGAAAACGCAATGGTTTTCTGTAAAACGAACGACTTCGTTCACTGGCGAACGAACCAATGCGTTGAATGGTTTTTTCAATGGTTTTCCACGAAAATCAAAACCATGGGTGTAGAACGACTTGGGTTTTTTCCAGAGATTTAAACGAACGAAGCAAAAACGTTAATTGGGAACGATTCCTAAATGAGTATTCTTTCATCGAAACGATTTCCGGGTCGTTCTCTAGACTATAAAGGAGAGAGAGAGAGAGAGAGAGAGAGAGAGAGAGAGAGAGAGAATTATAAGGTTTAACGTCGTGTTCAGCAATATTTCAGCTATATATCGAGAGTATAAAGGTATTTCAGCGCTAGCTACGCTTTGATTGTGAGTGTACACTTGATAACTATGGGATCTGAAACAAGTGGAATTCAGTCGGTCTATAGCTCTGGGTTGAGCGGAATTTAGACCCCAGTCACGAAACGTAGCGTCAGATCTTGTACATTTCGATCTTATTTTGCCAGAAGCTGCTTCAAACATTGTGTAGATTCCTAACAGATGTTACCCCGTCACTTTATCAGATTGAGAGGCAAAGAAAGGATATCTAAGTACCGTTCGGTATTTGATAGTTCGTTCGATACAAAATTCCAATCATACTTCATAATATTGCATGAACTAAGCGTTACAGCGGCAATATTTCTATCTCATTATGATCAATCAAAGAAACTTAAATATTTTGTAATCGAGTTATACATAGGAAGCTCTTCCAGATGAAACCCCGATTTTGGCAGCTTGCCTTCGTAATTATATATCGAGGAAATAATCATCTTCGACAGCTTAAGATTTTTTATCAAAGAAGTTAGAATCGTGATGTATGGACTGCTAGTGAAATGTAGCATTTAGGAAACCGACTAATGTTTAATACCTTGCTGGGCGCCGGTTTCTCTAAAAGTTACTACCGTGCAGTTGCAAAGTTTTCCCGAATTGCCAGCGACAGCTCGGAACAAAATTTAGCATATAATACCAACGTTAGATTCGACTTTCAGTAACAAGCCCTCGTCTGGTTCCATGAACGAAAAAACACCACATTCTTATAATTCTGGAGTTGTTTTTCACGACCTGAATATGCAACTTATACGTATGTTTTTTGTGAATTATCTCTCGGTTTTAGTTGCCGCACATATACACCTTCACGTAGACGACAAATTCATCACTTGAATTTCGTACGGTAATTTGCCAATTCGCCAAATCAAAAAACCTTCGTTGGTGTGTATTTGACTTTACGCAAGTTTCGTTGTCTGATTTCGTGCGGTACTTTTATTTTAGGTTAAATTCCTTCGTTTGAAAGCGGATAGATGGTCCAAAATATCTCATGTTAAACTTCACTAGAGGGATATGATTCATTCTGTTCTTTGTTTTTTTCTTATTGTCGATGGTATCAGTCCGGTAGATTGTTATCAGAGACAGTGACGTTACCAAAATTCGTACTATACTGGACTGTCGAAGACCTTTGCTCTATCATCATGTCCAATGATCAGAGTCTCGCCCATCTGCGAATAACTTAACGACCAACATGGGATCGAAGTCTAGCTTGTTTGTCGATCTCATTTATATTCGTTCCCCTAGATTATGGTTTAATTATCCGTCAATGTCTTCATTACACTTGACAAAGCATACACACTGAAGAAAAAGCGGAAGGAAACATATCCGTAATCTGATGGATCAAGGTGAATTTTCGCAATTAAGGAATTAATAATACTTCACTGAACATCAGTCGTAGTGCTTGTCTGACCCAAATCGAAACCATTTTCTTGGGGCCGTTTCACTCCGAGATCTCCCTTTGCGTATCTAAGGAAAAATTACCTTGATTCCATATATTTATCAAGGTAGGTATATTGGATTTTTTTGGAAATATCAGGTTAAAGAAGCATATTTACCATATTTATGCCAAAGAAAACAAAACATGCATAAACATGGCGAGAAGTCAGAAAGCAATGAGCAAGAATTTCCGCCCATGGCGAGGTAATCCAGCTACTGCTGTTCGTTGAAGCCTGTTCAATGATAAAGCGTTAATACATGAAGGCATATTAAAAGGCAAAATGTTGAATGGCGTTATTTTCACTTTTCCATGTGAAATCGCGATTTTTGGGTCACAGAATTTGTACACAGCTAATTGGATTGTTCGTGCTCAGGGACAACTCAAGCTAAACTAGACTTTCGATAAAACATCATAGGCCTAACCTATGAAACATGATTTCTGACAAGGCAGCAAACTCATTTGGACAAATCACATTTCGTCACAAACAAATTTATTGGCTTGTAGCAAAACAGAAACATGAGAGGTAGTTGCGAAATTACATGCCAACAAAAAACGTTTTTTTCTGTAAAATCCAAATATTGCCAATATGTCCGTAAACTCGGACAGCATAAACTTTCTCACGCACACTTACTCAGGCCACCAAGTGCTAGTCATTGTCAACTGGATCTTGAATATTCGGTTAATTGTACTACATTTACCTACTAAGAAAAAAAGTTTATAAGCATTCGTCCTGTGGCGATAGTTTCACAATACTGTAGATAATTTTATTTCAACAGCTTGTTGGTGAGGAATTTTTATTTGCTGGAAATATTCGGAATATATACATTTGAAGTCTTCTCTCAAAATTTACAGTACAAAGATTCCAAACGGGTGCTTCATTAAAAAACCTGTTCATCACGGCTATGTTGCGCTCAATTGTTGCCTGCAAAAGGTGGTGGACGTTTCGTCCCTGGGGCGTACTCAGTGTCCAAATCATTGTGATTGTGGTGTGTGACTTGTAAACATGATGGAAAATAAAGCGCTTGGTCGGCGTGGGGCTTCACATGTATTTGTTCTGAATAAGAACTTGCATTTTTATTAAATACTCCCTCGTTTGGGCCGTTTTTTTCTATCTGGCGTTCACATAGTTCATCATTTTCCAGCAGATGACTTGATAGGACTTTTACATCGCTCTGCAATATTTATTCTCTAATACCGCCCAAGCCGGTGATAGGGACCCTGTGGTCATGTCATTCAATATGTGCACATGAACAGCTACAATGAAAGCGTGTTTCTGATACAAATCATCACAGTGATCACTTTTGGTTCTTGTGATGTGTTTAGAATTGTACAGACAGTGTATATGACTTCTTGTCGGTTCGTCTGCATCGTTTACACCACCTACGATGCGTTTAACAGAGTATCTCTTGAACGATAACAACACGACAACATTTAAAACATATCTTATCAATATTCTCAGTTCTGTTCAACATTGATGGAGAGTGAAATATAAATAATGTTGCTACTTCGACAGTTATTTGATCTTATCAGATCGGTATACAGAGATGCGATATCTATATATTTGATCGTTCGATGAATATCAAACCGTTCATATTTTATGTTATTCAACGATCAACTGCTATGGTGGCAATATTGATATTTTAAATATTATCAATCAACGTACACTTGAATAACGTGTTATTGAAATTTTCCGGAGTATCTCCTCCAGACAACATTGCTCTCACGAAAATTAAACACCGACGTTGTCAATTTCCCTTCGTAATCATATACCTTGGCGATCAATATATTCGGCAAATGAAGGATACTTTTAATATCGACTCGTGATGTATGGACTGTCAAACAAATGTTGCACTTGGTTTCCTAGCTACTAACATAGCTATTAATATGCGAATGCTTACTACCAGGATTCTTGAGTATAGGTAATATGGAATTCTAGAGCGTGGCAACGCAGAAGACAATATGAACGTCTTCCCGAATTCATTCAATACTAATTTGATTATTGTTTGACATGTGAGACGATATACATGTATGCACTATTATCAGTTATATCAACTATTACTCAATCAAAGTGCATTTACTTGTCAGTTTTCTCAAGATATCAGCAATAACATTCACCGGGATTCATCCTTGTCTTTTTATACACACGTCGAGCTGTATCCAACGGGATGGACCCGATCCACGCAGTATTATATAAGTCATACTCGACGACAATTATTAACAATTAAGTTGAAATGCAAGATACAAACACAACGCAATAAATAAGATATATATATTGAACGAATTTCGTGGTAAGTGGAGACCAAGTCCTAAGAAGGCATTATGGGCGTTCACCTATAATTCACAGAGAAGGTAACCATCCACCTTCATGAATGTCATTTTTCCCCATTGGACAGAACAAGCGAATGAATTAAACATTTGAGACATAAGGATTATCAAGGCATGTGCCAATCGAACACCAGATGAATGTAAGCATGCTAACTTTCATCATCCTTGCTCGCCCTCTATGCCAAGTTCTTTGCCTCTCTGGATTACGGATAATTACCCACACATGCCTTCCTAAATTTGACGAAGTAAACAAGTTCAAAATTCACCTAATTGGATAACAAAATATCCAAAGACACGAAGGAATTAACAAAAGGGGGCTGAATGCTATAATTTGTATGATTAGCTATTCCATATTAAATCAGGGAGTTTTCGTAGCGATGTGCAGTGAGGATACAGAATTGGAACAAATTTAATTGAATTGTGAAGGCATGCATATCCGCTTGTAAAGTTCAAATGCAATTGTAGACCTATACTAAACACTGTCACATATGAAGACAAACATGAGTGTACTTCAAAGGATATAGCTAATCTATTCAATTCATTTTTCAAGTCCGTATTTAATGCCGACAATGACAGTGATCTACCAAACTTTCATACTTCTGTAAGTACGTGTCTGAACACTGTTCATGTAAACATTGAAGATATCAGAACGATTTTGTTAACTAGACCCAGGTAAAGCATGTGGAGCAGATGGAATATCAGGAATTGTCCTCACGGAAATGTGCATGGTGTTTTGTTCTCCACTAGAATATAGTTAGTGGTAACGGGGTGCAGTTGGACCTTGTTTTCGATGGTACAACTTCCAGATCATCCCTTAACAACCATCTCCACAAAGCTGTTCTAGTCGGCTCGCAATTGGTAATATATAGAATTGAAATTCCGATTAACCGGGCCATTAGCTCAATTCCTCCCTTCAAACCGACGTTTTTCATGACGAAGAGTAGGAGCAAGAAATCACTGTCTTGTCTGACGCCTGAATTATGTGTCTGCAGTTTCGATCATCGATGTGTGATGGGCCTTGGGTCAGTCAGGCTGGACGGACTATTGAACTCCAGTCACGCTGACTTTCACAGAATATCTGTATCCAGAGTGGGGGGCATTGGCAAGCCTTCCAATACTACTAACGGATGTGACCAAGGTGTAACAAAACTCGTAAACATCATACTGTTAAAGTTTTAACCTTATTGCGCATCATTCTCAAGAGAAAAATTCAAAAATTCATTTGAATGGAAAAATACTGAGCAGACATAGGGCATTCGATGATCGGTATACCATGATATCGCGCCGGTATCTGTGAAAAGTGTTGACCGCTTTTCTGTATTATTATTAGGGTGCACTCCACACTTTCCACGGTTTCGCACAAAGTGGCCCACCCTAATTTCATAATAAGGACGGTTGCCTGTTTTTGACAGCATGGTAATTCTTCTTCCCTTTCTACTAACTGATACCAAACCGTCGTACAGCGAACAATTTATCGACCCATGACGTGAACATTTGTTGAAAATGTGCGAGATTCAGTGAGAATATTTTTTATTTCAGAGAAAACATTGATGGAGAAACTGAGGACCAATTATGATTATGTTAGAGCATCCGAACCATGGTTCCTTCATCATGGTTATATTGACAGGTTTCATTATTTAAAATTTGCGTTCTCACTTTAGCCAGTTCGGTAGTCGACTTGTGTGAAGGAAAACTAAAATTGGCGGGTCAGAGCCTGATGTAAAGGACTCCCGGAAAATTAATTTTACGATTATTGAAACGTTCATAAAATGTGAATCTAACCAATCATAGTGAGTTTACTAATCCTAAGATTGAACAACTAAACTTAAACTATGAGATTTTTAAACTTAAAAATCATGGACAAAGCATCCTTCACGTCTGGCATCCCTTTCACATAGATGGAAAAGTATCTGTGGTTCTCATTCGGATCATGTCTTTCAAATGTGACATTGTCAGTCACATCAAATGCTGAAAATAGTGTGACACCAGTATGGAACTAATTCATGAGTTTGCTGAATTGTAGTGATACTTCTAAATTCAATAAAAATGTTGATATCGCTAATCTATTTTGGGGAGATTGATCATTTAATAGAGATCCTTCAGCCATACTGTCCAAAATGAATGCATAAATGCCAACACGGAGACTCTTCTCATAGCCATTCATCATTACTCTGGATTCAAGGGGCAGAGTATAACATTTGAAATATTTCTTATTATATGTGAGCACGTTTTCATCCACTATACGCTGATTATGTGATATAATACAGTAGCAGCCATTTTTTCTTAAAATACATGGATTGGGTGTGTTATGCGTGAGAGATGGGTGTATCTATTTCTGTCCGAGATCCAATGATGACATGAAGAAATAATCCGAGATACCTGTCTGGAAAAGTGGTTTGCTGTGTTTTCAGGATATATTTGAGAAAAGTGAGCACGGCAAATTTCTTTTAAAGTGGTCTATATCACATAAGTAATCCATCAACAAATACAGGAAGGGGAGAGGACATACTAGTTCAAGTATAGGCATATAAGTTCACAACGGTTTTCATTTTACAGCGTTTCTATTTGGGGCTATCTAAATTCTCGCAGACATGCCAATTTCAAGATATGAATTCATGCTCCATCGTCGATGCAGTTAATCTAAATGACAATTGATTACGAATTGCCACAGCAACTATATTCGCTAAATACTCTACAGAGTCCTCAGCTCTATATGCAGTTGCGACGCCAGTAAATCTATTTAGCTTGATAGTATTGAACTGGCTGCCATGTCTGACGAGTAAGATAGTGTGTTTTTATATCATTCAACTAATTACAACACATATAAGGGAAGTGGGAAGAGGTGCCGACATACTGACTGCGTCACATGACTTCACAGAATAGTCTTCTGGTTAACTTATTCTAAAGCACATACCAAGAATCTAACGATTCGTGATATGTGTTGTATCTCAGGTACGCTTTTATTGTACCTGTTCATGTGGCAACTTGTATGATATGACCACACGACTCCTAGCACCGGCATAAGCGGTATTAGATACAAATCTAGAGAGCTATGATGGAAATGCTCTGACAACTCGTATACTGGTAATTGGTGAGCTGTTCTGCGCATTGTAAGCTAGTTTGTTCTAGAAATTATTATTTTCATTAGGTCTTCGGCCTTAAATAGATGTAAAATATTTAACAAAACCACTGTAAAAGTATATATTTTCTGAATGGGCACACTCATGCCATCATTTCAGGAGACAAGTGAGCTATTGAAATTTGAAAAGAAAGACATGTAATTCTCTTTAAACCTTCTTCAACTTTTCTGACAAACTGCATAAAATGTATGAAAATGTGTCAGATTCGACCCACATCCCAGAGAAAACGTACGAAATGATTTTGTTTTTATGCATGTTAGAGTGTTTTTCGTCCGACGGACATTTAAAAAAGGAGAAAAAACAGGGGGTCGACCTACTCGTTTTTTATAAAAAATTATCGCCATAAAGGAATCATCATTTTCGCTCCACGAAAAAGTGAGGATTTTCGCCTGCCAGATATTCAATTTCAGACACGATTATCTCTGAAGTGGCACGTAGGTGCGATCTGCAAGCTATTGTTATGTCCTCGTTCATGTCGTTTGGACAAATGGTTACGTCCAGCCGTACTACCTACATGTTCAAGATCCTCATGGCGCTCATATGAACAATCACAATCAAAGCGTGACTGAGAAACATCATTCTCTAGATGACGACTTTACAACGATTATTATGGATTAAGAATACTGATCAGCGATACGGATTTTATATTTTTGGAACATCATGATGTCTTGTCGGCATCATTGAGAACTGTTGACCGCTTCTATCTTACAGGAAACTAGCCTATGTTATGTATACTATGTCTCTTTGAATTTGGTGCTAATACTGTTATATGGAATATGGAATAGGTCTTTGGATTATGGACGCGGATATTCTTTAATGGACGACGGCTGAATTACGAATGACCGACTAGACGCTTGTAATTTACCCATTACACGCCGTTTTGTTCACATGACGAATAGGGTATGAAAGTGCGGTTAGATTGTTTTCCTGGTGGTCCAACTTCTTAAATTGTTCCCTAACAATCGCCCCCATAAAGCTGTCCTAGCCTGATAGCAATTGATAATAAATGGCATTATGTCTGGCCTAACTAACCGGAGGGGCCAATTTCCCCTTTCTAACCCACATTATAAATGATGGACGATAGGAATTAGAAATCACTGTCTTCTCTGGCGTCTTGACCCAGAATTATACGTCTACTGTTTCAATCAACCCATACTGTGTTTGCTGAGTCTTAGATCCGGGTGGACCGACTAACTACAGTCTGACTGACCATCACAGAATGTCTTCATCCGGAGGT
Source organism: Hanleya hanleyi (assembly GCA_036873755.1). NCBI lineage: Eukaryota > Metazoa > Mollusca > Polyplacophora > Lepidopleurida > Hanleyidae > Hanleya > Hanleya hanleyi. Next base: position 29,134 of record JAVTVY010032424.1, read on the forward strand.
GAGGGCACTGGTGAGAGTGCTAATACTGCTCACTAATGTGAACCGTTCATGTGTATCATGGACAAATAGCATTTATCGTCTTGTTAACTTCTTAGTTACTGAGATCATGTATTCCGGGTACATTGGAAATACTGAAGTGATTACACTTCTTCCATTACGGCCTTATAAGTTTTGAAATGTCTACAACAAACACTTTATGGCACTGTCAATGTGTAGTCGCAATATAGAAAATTAATTCGGTTAACTCTGGTTGCAACCGTGTAGCTGTTGATCATGTGCCCGTGATAAACTCCCTGCTTTGGACAGAACTTGAGATTTAGATAAACCTCTTCGTTGAATTGATCCAAATACCATATTTACTAATTATAAAATGGGGCCTCTTCCTCCTTTCGTTTATTTAGAGATAGACGAGCGCACTATAACCAAGTATACATATCCTAAAATAGCATAGCTACAATTGTTTGCTCTTCTGTTTTAATAAACATGAATTTCCATATTATCTAGATATACATATATTATACACATGAACCAAGTTACACGCGGAAGATATTAACAAAGTAAAGTAGTATAGACAAACACCATTTGAGGCAGCATATCCTCGTGAGATCAATTTCGCACATATATCCAGGTCCTTCTTCTTCCGAGCCAATTATTATTGGACAAATATCCTAGACAAACCGTTCAATACAACGCGAGAGTCATAACGACAGACAGTCATTTTGCACCTGAACTTCCCGTTCTGGAAAACGTGATGGCCCATGCATACAATAGCATGAAAATTGTATACGCATTTTACACGGCCAATAAAATTCTCCTTTTCTCTGGCGATGGAAGTGTGTAAACGTAAAACTACTTCCTTGTTAGCACGCTCTATCAATGCGACAAGAAAAATCAGAATTCGATTACTGTTGCATATTGGAAAGTATACGTTGGCTAGGCCATATGAACATGCATATCAGCCCCATCCAATTTCACAAATATTGCATATATTTCTTAGTGATGTGTATTTAGGTTGTTATCCGATGATCCATTTTTTATATCGACCAATAACTTGCCCATTGTTTTGCATATATTGGTTCCTATGTATATCCTGTTTAGTAGTTAACGGTTACGTATAGCCTCACCCATAAGCTCGATAATCGGCTACTTTCGCTATGTCGGAGGCTCGGAGACATTTCTAAATAGTTACAATTTCATTGTTCAAGAAGAACATATGATCAGTCGTGAAATCAAACGTATTCCGTGAAGTTTAGAAACCATATAATTAGGTATTGTTCCTTATTGATTGAAGAAACACACAGCAAATTGACCTCAGTATAATCAGAATGAGTCCAGCTTTAAAGTCGCATCGTCGTGGATATAAAAATGGATGGTCATATGTGCATACCCATTTACGTCTTAAGTTATTCTCTTATGAACATAAATATATTTGTTCTAACCAAGCTCTTCCTTATTCAAGCTACACGGGGATGTTACTTGCATATAGTGTATATTGTCGAAAAGAATAACAAATATCAAAGGAATACTCACCTTCAAGACCGTAAGTCCTTCAATCAGGTTCCGTTGAATTTAACCCACACGATACACTCAATATGAAATATCCCAGGTTCACAATAGTAGCTTCATTTGATATTCAGACTGTGAATGTTGTATGTTAGACGGTTTAAGTTCACGACTCCTCTAGTAAATCCAGTCATAGACGGCTGTCACTGTAATAACACTTTAACTGTAATCTCCCAGTCTGCTATACCATGGCTGTTGTATCCCAGCAGCTCCTTCGAGAGAATAAAACATGAAAACAAATAAACAAACATAACACAGATAAAGTCATCAAAAATATAACCATCATTGTCTTTGGAGATTCAAGGTCAGGAGTTGTAACAGGTGACTTTGTGATATTACGGTACAGCCTCCATCAAGCCTTTCATAGATGATATCGACTATGATCAGATCTACCCGTCTCTTGTACCGATATGACGCTCTATGCAACCCTGGTGCTACTACCAGTGATATAATAAGGGGCCTTGGACGTCAACCGGGACCATTATGATTATGCAAATGATTTGTTACTGTCAACACACGGAGATGGTAATAGCGCAGCTGATCTGTTCCAGAAGGTTGTCCGGACAATGGGATATTGAAGCCGCCATCTCCACTGACACCTGACGCTAAAGTTCTTCGTTAACCGCCATGATTGATAACACTCAAAGTAAATAAGAAAAATGCCAACCAGCTCTCATGGTGCTTTGTGTATGCCTCTCAGATTTTATGTTCGGAGTTTGGTTTATTCATATAAATTTCCGGTCTCTATTTCCAGTCTGGAAAGTATCACGTGATTGCAAACGACGGTCGACTGTGAATCCATTAATTATTGTCTGGAAGATATCGGCGCGGGTCATAAAATTAAAAAGACGAATACTCCAGAGTGCGGCAAGTGATAAAGTGGTATTTACACGTCGCTGGACAATATGGGCGATTGCTACATCGAAAATCTATTTAGGCGTGAAATATTGAATTTAATGAGTCCGTATGAATTGCCTTTCGTAAGAAAGGTTACAGTGATAAACTGGTCACATATCGCTTTACTCGATGCATTGTCTGTCCGCCGCTGGTTCTTATCTCATTGGCTTCAAAACAGATAGGTTCCCATAAGATACGGATTTTTACCCTTGGTCCTGTCAATGGCTAGCTGTTGGGAATTGATGTATTCGATCACTGGTCCATAGCTAGTCCGATAGGATCTCGTGGCGTGTTAGGAGACCGTTCTCGCTGCTATACAAATGGTCCACACATGTAAACTCGGTCATTATGTTATAAAAAATCATTTCCCTGAAACTTTGTCATACAGAAATAACTAATTAGGTCATTCTTACGGGTGAAAGTTTGGAACCATTGCGACAGGCAGTCTTGGCCATAATAAACGATTACGACAAACGTTGCGCATTGATGAACGGCCACCGAATCCTCCTGTTTCATCAGCGATGGAATATTTAAGATATTTTCCGAAAAGATTGATCTGGGTCTGCGATGAAAGAATGCCAAATGAAGATGTATGGCCGATAACTGCCTGGACAGTGACGTAGTGGTAATTATATCATTATTCGACCCCGGGAGCACGGAGTTACTTTCTGCCGAACGCACTGAAGTGTTTCTTCTAGGAGTTAATAAAACTCCAACAATTCAATAGCCGTCACTTCTGGCAGTTCCCCACTCAGCAGCGCAAAGCTACTCCGCAGATTCTCGACGAGAAGAAAAACGGTCTATGCTTTTATCCAGACAATCTTCAGACGATTTCAAGATATTTCTTCCTCGGTCTGGGACATGATCAAGACAAATCATTCTCCAAATGCTTTTCGAAGGCTTCGAGGGATTCTCACAGCCTTTATCGTAATATTTGATGAAGGAGAAGGTTGAAACATAGTTAAATAGTCCGATCAACAGAAAACTCTTGTCAGTTTTGGATGGAATCAGAACCAGGGAAGCATACAAAAAAAGGTTGCCAGGGCACTCGATCCCATGTGACCATTCAACGGGAAGATTAGCCCGTTGGAAAGAAAATCATGGATACTCTGATTTCGTCTTCTTATTAACAGATGAAAGAGAACGTATCTCGGTTCCTCGGGGGATTTCTAACTGTTTGACCAAAATCCCAATCAACCGTAGGCCCTAACAGAAATATGTTTGCCACAACGATGACGGAAGGGCATCGAGTAGTATTTTACGTTCAGCTCATCAAATCCACAGGACAAATCGGACGTGTATCATATGCGGGAAAATATGCCTAATTGGACATTGACATTACTAAATAAGCGCCGTGAGAAGAAATAGGCAGCAATACACGTTTTCAAAAATGCCGGTTTGAAGCAGGAGATCACTTTATCGATGACAACATCGTTCTTGATTTCATAATGATCGTGAGAGAAAACGAGAACCGAGCAGCAAATTTTTCGTTTGTGAATTGATTTCCATAACATATAATGACGTTTTATTGGAAGTGGGTATGCATAGTCACGTCCCTTTTACGACAGAGTGAATGACGCTGTTCCTGGCTCCCTAATGTGTTCTCAGTCCTGGGATTGAATAATGGTGAAATTCTCTGCCACCAAATGTTTATACGTTAGGGACAGAGTCCAATAACAGGTAGGCAGCCGTGGCACCTTTATCAGTTTCCTAAACTAGACTGCTAAGTAGTCTTTTAGGAGATGTTAGGAGAACGTGATCATAAGTAATTCAAACGTCGCGAGCCATTGATATTGGAGTTATCCATGGAAATATTGTTTACATTTCTTACAATCGAAAGACCTTCCCACATGGTACGAATTGCGGTTTACGCTATCCATAAAACTAACAGTTCCCATTTATTTTATAATAAACTTTATTTCGACAATTTTAGGATTCACGGTACTTAATTTATGAAACTTATATGGTATTTCCCTTATATTTGTTGAATACATGTTGCACGCTGGTACAAAATAAAGTTAAAATAATAAAAGGTATTTCTTCAATAGAAAACAAATGTAGTGCTTATACACGGACAAACGGTTCACATTTACATATGCACCATTCGAATCACTTACACAATAAATTCTTCAGAAATAACACTTTCGCCGTTAGTTGTATTCTAAATGTATGTTAAATGTATGTTATTTCCTTTATCCTAGGGACCATTTTCGTTTCGCACAAACATAGGTCCCTACCTGCTCTACTAACCTTATATTCATTTTTTCCCGTATGATGAAAGTGAAATGCCCAGATTGTTGTTGTATTTAGACTCCTGTGATTTCGTTTATCATTTTCAGTCTGTGGTTAAGAGGAATTAGACAATATGTGAGATAATGCACATCGGATTTGCCATCGGCATCTTGGAGAATCTCATTAATAACCTATTAATAGATCAGCAAATAGATCACCATTGAGCGAGCTGCATCTGTTTCAAAGGCCGCAAAGTAGGATATTATTTAGTCTTGTTCCTGTATAGTACCAATATGGCAGACTTTTTTATTCTATAGACACAATGCAACTTCGGTCTAATTATGTTGAGACGCATGACCCCATCTTCGAAATCATCATCGACTCGTCACTGGGACTAAAAAACAATTCATAGCCGTTTTTAAGAGTCGCTAGCGTTTAATTCAAGCTATTAAAGATTTTCGCGCGCGTTTAATTTTTCGCTGGTAATTCCCATCGCGCAAAAGCGAGAAAATAATGCATACGAAAATAACTTTCGAAATAAAATGATGACATTTTGAAATCACGAAATTATAATACCACCCAATTCTTTAGACAGAAAATTCGTTCTAACAGGTTTTACATTATGTAACACGAAGTTTGAAATTCATTCGGATGAAACAATACTAACCGGAAAATCGTGTTTGCTGGCATCATTGAGAACCGTGGAACGCCTCTCCCTCTCTCTCTCATGCAAGATAGGGGTTGTGTTTTCGCAATTGTTAATGTATGCCTAATTGTATTCTGGAACTAATGGTGATATTAAAAAAATATATTAGAGTATTGACGCGGAAACAACGGATGTTTCCAGCATGTCAGGTCTGCGTGTATATGTGACTCATTGTTCGAGGTACACAGTCGGTCCATTGGTCTGCCAGGCCTAAATAGCAGGCTATTTTCCTTCATGCCTACTTTGTTTAATACGATAACATAAAACACAGTTTTCAAATTTGTTACCGGTATTTTTGGGATAATCATCTCAAGGAATCAAGACAAGAACATAAAATACTGTTCAGTGAAAACACCGAGATATAGGTATAATCTACTTGTCACCTGCGGAGATCCCATGGTAAACTGTCTGGTATAGGTCCATGACAGGTTTTACTGTAGAAGGTAATGCAATATTCCAGCTAATAACATACCGCGGACAGCGATCGACGCATAACATCAATACTGGTCTGAATGGCGACACAACAGGGCATCATCTGGCACACAAATCAATCACCAACAAGTTTTACACCCAAGGGCAACACGAAGGGAGAGGCGCTGGTTGTATGTGGAAATCTAGATCCAGATCCCGATCAATCGATTTGCAATTAGCAAACGAAAACCCTCATTTCTCTCATATTCGTGAGTGGGAAGCATTTATGTCGATATTCTTAACCTTCGAGTACGTACATATGTTCTGATAATAAAAAAAACTATCTGATCATGAAGAACTCACGATCAGGGAAAGAGTTTGTGTATAATTTTTGGAGTTACTTTTTTTAGCAAATGTTTAGATTCTTTTCGAAAATTATTTTACAATCAGATTTTGATCGGCAATAACATCCGCTGCGGCGTTACCATTTGCCCAAAGCTGCAATGGTTAGATTTTGTAGACGTGGTCATTCATTGGAGCGTGTACTTGTACAAGTTTTCAAAAATCGTTGCAATACTTAACACAGTATCTTTTTTTTTTCGAGAATATTTGGGAACGTTTGGGTAAAATGAGCTACTGATTTATTCTCGAGGCGCCCGTGAACGAGAGTTTAATAGCTATTCTATCCTTTGTGTTCCGACCAATTTACTTCCAAGCTTTTTGCCAAAAGATTGATTATAACATAATCTTCACGATTAATCTTAGGAAAAAAATAAATACACTATTATATAAAATTGTAGCCCGCGGAATTGAGTAGGGTTACACTTTTTAGTCAGGATACAGCACGTAGTGGATTATAACTTAAAAGATGATTCAAGGAAGATCCTCAAAATTATTTTAAAAGATTTAGGTTGTAAAGATGTAGAATAGGTTTGGCGGAACGTATTTTCTACTTTTCTTTAGACATGTTGGAGAAGACTGTTTTGTTGGCATTTTTTACCATCGCAAACCAGTTGTTTTGACAAATTATGGTGGAATACTTTTTCTTAGAAACGTTCTTAAACCTGCGAGTTCAACAATTCTTTGCAAACCTATATCTTCAATTGGATCGAATTCGCGGATCAGACTGCTAGCGTCAGATACAACTTTCAGATGAACGTGTCCAGCAAAATAACCCAGTGTTCATAATCGGGAGACGTTATTCACATAGCAAAATGGCCGAAATAAAATGAAGGGGTATTACGCACAGGCTAGTAGTTTCCCCGTAATTAGATAGAAGCATTCTGTAGTTTTCACTGGTACAGAAAAGATACCATTTCGCGCAATGGAAAAAATATACACAATAGTGAAAGAACATTACAACTTTGTCTGAATAGAATTCAGAAATGGTTTCTAGAAAATGGCTTCAATTTATCCAGAATTAAGACAAATTGTCCACACTTCTGCAGAAAATATTTCCAGCACAAAGATCCAGTACTAACATTAGATGGAACTGAGATCAAAGTGGTAAACGAGGTCAAATTCTTGGGAATGTTGTTTGACCACCGACTAACATTCGAATCGCATATAAATTGCTTGAAAGCTAAGTGCACGAAAGCTCTTGATGCGTTGAAGGTAGTTGCCAACTATAAGTGGGGAGGAGATCAGCAAACACTTAGACTTCGTTCCAAACTTGATTATGGCTCTATTGATTACAACGGTGCAAGCAAGTCAAACTTGGCAAAGCTAGATACTATTCTACATCAAGGACTAAGACTTTGCCTTGGAGCGTTCAGAACATCCCCTAAAGAAAGCTTATATGTGGAAGCAGATAAATTTCCTTTAGAACTTCGAAGAATTAAACTATCACTGCAATATATCATAAAATTGCCATCAGATCACTCGAATCCTGCATATAACTGTGTTTTCAAACCTCAGTTCGCGGATCTCTATTTGAAGAAACCCTCCATTATTCCACCTCTTGGAATTCGTATAAAAGCCCACATTGTAGCAGCTGGTATTGAGCTTAGTCAAATTTCACCTAACAAGTTCTTACCAATTACATCATGGCAGTTAGCTCAATCAGAAGTAGATATTTCTCTTAAAAGGCAGACACGAGCCAGCTCTTGTATACACACGAATTTGGTCTACTGAGAGAGAAATGCAGATCGCATCAGGCTACAGATGGTTCTAAAGATGGCGTAGCATGTGCTACTATCTTTAGTTTCAAATCTAAAACCTGACAACTACCAGGCAAAAGTTCGATATTCACTGCAGAAACAAAAGCCATATAACAATGTTGGTTCAGAAGGTATTGAGTCCACTAAAAGAGAAAATACGTCATATTCTCAGATTCACTGTCATATGCCTCCACGCGATTAAAAGTGGAACTTCGATTCATCCCACTATCTTGAGTATTCTACAACTACATGACTAGATTTGATCAACAGATTGATATTGTGTTTTGTTGATTGCCTAGTCACGTTGGCATCAAAGGTAATACTGAGGCTGATAGGAGGGCTAAGGCAGCCCTAGATGATGAGGTTGATCCTGTTGGAATCCCATATAGCGATTTCAGACCCTCTATCTGTACTTATGTTAGACGGCTGTTTCAATCTTTATGGGATGCTGTGAATAATAACAAACTTCATGATTTAAAAAAAACTGTAGGTCATACTCACTTGAACAGTCAGAAACGTTTCGATCAAACCATGATCAGGCGATGTAGAATCGGGCATACACGATTATCTCACGAACATTTACTAAACAAAAGAGCCAGTCCGAAAGTCTATTCCATGCCATGAAGATCTGACGGTGAAACATATTTTTATCGAATGCATAGATTTTAAGATTGTTAGAGATGCTTTTTATCGAGCGACTACTTTGGAAGATATTATTAGTCGGGTGAGGGAGGATTGCATCTTGGGTTATTTGAGAGAAATTGGTTTGTTATATAAGTTTTTTGTGTTGGATTACCAAGTTATTGGCTTGAGTACTTAGAATTTTGTTTGATCGTCCCTATATAGCTGAAATATTGCTGAATGCGACATTAAACCTTAATTCCTTCTCTCAACCTATCCCGTTTAGAATCGATAGGTCGACATTTGCATCGTACGCTTACAGATATTCCCGCATTTAACCAGTCCAAAAGAGTACGCTATTGAGTAACGTTACTGTTTCAATAGCAAGCTACCAGACCAGTAAGTACTATATACAATAGCAAAACACCATCTTCAAATCGTGACTGTTTTCATTAACAACTAAGCTAATAAATACAGTAACACAGGTCTAAAACTGATTCTATTAGAGAGTAACGTTCACATGGGGTGCAGTCCTAGGGCGCAGATAAGGAACAGTTGGGCAAAGAAAGGTTGCAATTGAGGTGCATTCGGGTGCGCTCTCGAAATAATAGCATGAATGCGTGGAGCGCATTTGGGGGCAGTTAAAGCGCAATTAGAGCGTAATTGAGAAACAGAACAATACTGATATATTCAAGATGTAAATAAGATGAAAAACGATGAAAAAGGTACAGAAACATAACATTTTAGTTTGCTGTTAACAGCCTCTATTGGCATCTGACCATCTCATCTGATGTCTAAGTCTAATTTTAGTTTGCAGGTACATATATCTTCAATGTGCAGTCATGGGTTCAATTACATTTATAAGAAAATAATATGTATGTTGTACACTAGGATGCCATCTATTGCTTTTACTCAATCTTCCTTTAGTTCTTTTTCTTAAAATTTCTTCTGCATACATCTGAAAACCTTTGCATTACCTAATGGCTTGAAACAGAGAAAAACACTCACCAAAATCATGCTTAATGAGCATGAAATCTTCTTGTTTTTCTTGAAAACCAATATGTCTGCTTGTCTTCAGTTATTATCAGCCAAGAAGACAAGGTCATGTGACAATTTTGAATAATCATATCAAATGTTATTGTACAGAAAATAGAGCGCAGTTGGGGAGCAATTAGGGCACACTCTGAGAATAGTGTCTTTTATGATGTACTGCTTTTGCGCAGTTGGGGCGCAGTATCTTTTTGAAGAAAAGCCTGATTTCCGCTCATCTTGAATTTGAAGTCCAGAATAGTGGAGAAGATAGACGGGATGCAGTCTGAATTTTTGGTTAAAAGATTGGTTTAGTCAGAGTTTTAAAAGGAGAAATATGTCCACATGGCGCAGATGTGGCGAAGTCCTCTTCAGAAGCAAATTACTGAAACGGAATAGCCTGTCAGAAAGAGTTATTTTTGGAGTGCAGAAAACTCGCACACCCCGTTAGGGCACAATTTTAAAAGGCACATTTAGGGCGCAGCAGGCTGGATGGAATGAAGAAATAGGGTGCAGCAGCTGTACAAGGTCCATATAGGGCATAAGTAAGGTGCAGATAAATCGCTACAAATAAGACGCGCGCCATGTTTCCGTGAAGGTAAGTTCCACTTGTAGTTCCGGCCATACTCAAGAGTTCCGCCCCGACCTAGCGTTTTCGTATTCGTTTGGACAATATAAATGTAATAAAGATAATTAAGTATCGCAAGATATATTCAACTGGAGCCTGCACTAATAGACTACATCCTACGGTGACGGGAGATTATACCGTAAACTTGAACTGCCTACCGTAACTCGCAGTAGAAAAATCTTGCCAGGCAACATAAACTGAGATCCCACGAAGGTGTATCACACTCGAATATCCGTTCATTAACTGTTATTATGGACATACGGTTCGATAACTAGCTGTACATGTACAGGTCGCATGTACATGCAGATCTGCATCATGGAGGACGAGAAAAAACAGCACAAGAGCCAATTTGTTATGTTAAATGTATAGAGTAGTACATGCTGTTTAATCTCTTGAGCCAACAGAACTGTCTTGGGGGCACAGCCTCAGCTGAAACGCCGACCTGTCTTATTGAATGTTGCGCGAGGTCGCATTGCCTTTCATTGCGAGGTCACATTGCGTGTATCTGAAACTGCATGTACTAATGTCTGGTTATTTCTAGGGGATCCAGTAGCTTCAAATAAGCCAGCCGAACATATATAAGGTAGCTTACGAGAAAATCTGAATTCATTAATTTAATTTTTTCAAGCATGGCGGAGAGGGAGAGAGCAAAATGTTGTTTCAAATCCTAATGCATTCTAGAGTATAATCGACATCAATACATAGCCCGTTTTCTTTTATTCCTATTTCGGGTTACCAAGAAATAGCCAATAACATGTCTGACAACACAGTAAAAAAGAAAGACGCTTGACACGTTTATTCTAAAATACATGCGTTTTTTAAATAAGCGTATGCATACAAATAAAAAATGTTGATGTTTTAAATGAAAAACACCCACATCTAAAGCAAAACCTCAACATATAACTGATAATCGCAAGTATTTTATTTCTTAAAACAAGAACGTTTTCACGAGGCGTTTTTGTCTGTTGATATGATCATAATGTGCACAACAACGTTTCAGTAAAACGTTAGCGTCTTGCATGACCATAACACTCGTGACGTTTGACGCGTTTATATTTCAACCCGTGTGTTTTTACTGATGCGTCGTTAGTAGGTAACATTTTGTATAAAAACGCGCGCGTTTTCCCTCGACACCTTCGATAAGACATGTTTTAAAATTGGAGAAGAAAGTAGTCGCTTAAAACACTGCCGTCAATCACGTGACATGACACGTCTACAACAAAAACACATGTGTCATCTTTAGATGTTTAAATTTCACGACCAGCGTTAATTCCGATGTCGTTTGTCGGTAACGTATGCCACAAAAACCTTAGTGTTTTACAATGACATTATGTTAAAACTATAACGATACCATGAAAGATTTAAAACTGAACAGACCAATGATAATAGACCTACTACGATGGTTTGTTAATCACGTGATCTATCAGAAGTTCCATAAAACGGACGCGTTTATTCAGGCATGCAATTAAGTACAAATAAAGGTCAATGATTGGCGCCGTATGCGTTTATTAAATGTTAATGTGTTATGTGTATAAGCGCGTGCATTTATTAAATAGTAAGGTAATACATTCAGCACAATACAGCGTTAAACGGATGCGTTTATCACGGCATGGTGTTAGGTATGACGTAGGCTCATTTCTATTCCACGGGGTCCAGGCGCATATCGTCTGCTGGACTTTTTCGTCGCTGTCGGCATTTGGTGGAGAGAGAGTGGCACCGCTATTCAAGAATTCTGGTAAGATCATCTTCTGAACTGACCTATTTCATTAGTAACTTCCGTCTGATACATTTTCGCAGATTCAGAACGCTAATTACATTCATTTTCATAGAGGTAATCCGAAATATAATGTTCGATTTTGTTTCGTTGACGGTAGCAACAACAACGTAACTTAAACAACAACAACACCGGTAATAATATAGGCCTAACGTTTAATGCATACATGGCTGAGCAGTTCAAAATTATCTATGCTATACATTGTAGATGAATCTATTAAATCCAAACGGTCTGTCATTCTCGTTTGTCACAAGTTTTCATCTTGTCACTATTTATTTGCCTTTTGTTTTGGCCTTCGAAATCGACAGATTTTCAAGACGCTAATGTCGGAGTCGGTAGTATGGCAGCCACGAATCACTTCCGTTGTTCCCTGTGCTTTTGTTGTTTGAAGGATGGAGCCAGTGATGCCACCATACTAGATTTTCTGGAGAAATCCACAGCCTTTGACAAAGGGAGGGGAAAGAAGACACAACCAATACTTACAATCAAGAAGGTAAAGCATTTTTTTTATCTCATTCACCTTATTGAACATCTAATAATATCTTCTGACAACTGCATTTCCTGTCGCTCAGAGGCTATACCAGCATGGTTTTTATAGTTCAAATTTTCATTTTGAAGATAAGCCCGTATTTCGTACACAATGTGCAAATGACCCTGTCGCTGAGTTTAGTCTATCAATAGGATTAACGAGTTCCATGTTAAATCAAAAATTGACCCAATCGAGGTCTTAAATTCTTTCGAATTAAACCGTACAGTGATTTTACTGGTTATTCAAATGACAGGACAAAAGTATTCTTGGGTGTTGTCAAATTTAGAGAACTCTTTCGAATCTAGAAAGGAATTTTATCAATATTTAGTGAAAAGTGACATGGAAGTTATATATTTTATATATTCAGCAGGGTTTGTAGTTCCCACCGGTCCGCTAGTCCGAGACTAGAAAATTTTGGGCGAACCAGTGAACATTCCGATTCACCTGTGGACCAGTAGAATATTTTCATTACATTTATGAACCAGATTAGCTGACCAGTAAACTGTAGAGATAGACTAGATGATCAAATTTACTGGTCTGCAAGACAAGTGAAAAAATTTCCGAATTTCGTACCCTGGTCAGAATCATTGAATCTTCCCGTTAATTTCATCTCACTCATCTCACTTGATGTCAGTTTCAGGGAGCAGTCTGTATTCTTCATGAACACTTTAACAGGAACATTTTTTTATGACTCATTTACAATTAAGATGACAAATTGGTCACTTCGAATATCAGGTCACTTGATCTTGTTCTTTGTTTTTGCCTTAAGGAGAAAGTGGACAACGGAATAACCATTTTGAACAAATTAATATTTTGTTTATTCTTCTCATTGGTTTGTAGTAAAGCCGTCAAGTTTTATACACCTTTCATGACCTTCTTGGGCAGAGACAGAATATTTCCCAGAGTTATATAAATGTGATGTTGTATACATTTGATCCCAGGAAAATGAAATTGATTTGTGATAATATAAATAGGTCATAATTATACAGCTGTCTTTGGATTAATTTGTTCTTTTTCCTTCACATTGTTTCAGGGGATTGCTGAGGTGGACATTGTGAATGCAGTAGGTGGAAAACAACTCGACCCACCCCGTTTAGTCATGTTTATGACCAATGAAGTGAAAGTGCAGGAAATTGTAATAACAGCAGATAAAGGGATCATATATTGCGAAACTGATAACGTGAAAGAGGCAGTCCTTCACTGTGTGCTAGTGTATTACGCAATGTATCTCCGCTATCCTCGTATCTATTCGCAGCTCCTGACACTATGCCAGGAACTTGATCTTGGTGATCCCTACACAGACCAGAAGTCTGCCAAGTACCTGAAATATTGGAAAGAAATTGAAAATGCCATACAAAGATTAAATGTACAGGTCTCATAGTGTTGTGTGTGAACATTATGTCTGCATTGATAACAAATGCTAGAAACTCAAAGTTGATGGATACATAATTAAGCAGTTATTTCATTTATGAATTCATTTGATTTATGAATTAAGTCGTTTGATACAATATTATGTTGATTTGCATTGGAAATCTGACTCATCTTAGAATACAGTCTGTACCTGAAATATTGAAAAGAAATTGAAAATTTCCTGCAAGTATCAAATGTACAGGTCTCCTAGTGTTTAATACCTTGTACTAGTAATGCTAGAAAAGTCAAAGTTGATGGACATTTCATTAGGCAGGTATTTGAATCATGAATTCATTTGATTTATTAATCTATTCATTTCAGGCATTTGATACAACATTTTGAGGTGAAAATCTGGCTATTCTGTACCTGAAATATTGGAAAGAAATTAAATATGTCATGCAACTTAAGTATCAAATGTACATATGTCATGGTGTTGTGTGTGAACATTATGTTGCATTGATAACAATGTTGAGCTAGCAATGCTGGGAAAGTCAAAGTTGATGGATATTGCATTAAAGAGTTATTTGATTCATGAATTCATTTGATTTATGAATTTATTAAGTAGTATGATGCAATAATTTACTGTGATATGCATTGGAAAGCTGGGGCCAATTTCACGAAGATCATACAACAAATTTTTTATCTTAAATTTTATTATTATTATCATTATTATTATTATTATTATAATGAGCGTATCGTAAACTTACGATACAAATTGGTGTACGACCTTTCATGAAAGTGGCCCCTGGAGTGGCTCTTCTTAGAATACTGTCTGTTTGACGAAACCGAAGCCTTTGTCGCCTTGACATGAGAAAGATGTCCAAGCAGAGCCAGTCTATAGGTAACAGGACTTGGCTAACTCAATTTGAGGGAAAAGTCACTCAATTGAGATTTAACTGAAGTCAGAATGAAACAGTAGAGTTCTCTTAACCTTGTATGAAACTGTTCACTGGAAGTTTTTTAGAGTGTCAAATTATATAGCATTTATTTTTGAAACACAAAGTATTAGCTTCATGTACTACATCTGATTGTGTTGGTATTCTGATTATGTTGTTGGTATTCTGATTCTGTTGACCTGCATGTATGTCTATTATAAGTTCCCATCAATATTTTTTTTACAAATGTGTTGTACCAAACAAAATCAGACGTAGTACATGATGCAAATCTTTGTTTCAGTCGTAAATAGTATAAAATTTTGATGCTGTTGCACGTTTTTGACAAAGTCGGCAACAGTTTTGAATTAAAACACTGACATTAAACATATAAATACCTATGTTTTCCTACCTAAAACAGTAGCGACTTGCAAATAAACGCCAACATAAAATTAATAAACCTGTACGTTTTTAACATAAACGGTAGCATCAAAAGAATAAACCCTGGTGTTTTCATACCAAATCGTAAGCAATCGTAAGCTGTTGACATGTGCAGTTTACCACAAAACAGTAGCGTTTTGTTTCATAAACATGCGACATGTTTATTAAAAACGGATGACGTGTCTAATAAGTGTGTCTGAAGATAATCGCGTTGTGCGTTTTTGTTAATCACGGTGATGTTTTAAATAAAAACACTAGTGCAAAACTTATCAACGCAAGTGTTTTCCAGCTGTGTCGATTCTCGAAAGAAATTATAAACACAGGCGTTTAAGTGGAAACGGTTGGTGTTTGTCATATAAGTGTTTCCGTTTTCAAAAAACGTAACTGTTTTACAGTAAAACGCCTTGACATGTTTATTAAGTGTGTCTGGCAAGTGTTTTTGAAGCGTCGAAATAAAAACGTCTTGTATTTACTGTGAAGATCCTAGGGCTGTAATCATGACACTCTAAAAACAGTCACACGGTGTCTTATTAAAAAAGCATTGACATGTTAAAAAGGGAACGAGAGCTCACATTTTGCATCCCATAAAAGAGATGAAAGACGGTACCTAAAAAATAACATACGACTATGAAGAACGATAGGCCTTCTGTACGGAACTTTTCTATCCCAGAACTCTGAGGATATGGCACCTGTGGGGCTAGGTTCAGCTTGGCCACCTCTCCTGTCAATATCTAGTATAAGTGAGAACAGTTTCCAATGGCTAAGGCAGCCCTAGATGATGAGATTGATCCTGTTGAAATCCCATATAGCGATTTCAGACCCTCTATCTGTACTTATGTGAGACGGCTGTTTCAATCTTTATGGGATGCTGTGAATAAAAACAAACTTCAGGAGTTCAAAAAAACTGTAGGCTATACTCATTTGAACAGCCAGAAACGTTTCGATCAAGCCATGATCAGGCGATGTAGAATCGGACATACACGATTAACTCACGAACATTTACTAAAAAAAGAGCCAGTCCCAAGGTGTATTCCATGCCACGAAGACCTCACAGTGAACATATTCTTATCGACTGTATAGATTCTAAGATTGTAAGAGATTCTTTTTATTGAGCAACTACTTTAGGAGATCTTTTTGGTCGGGTGTGTCTCAGGTTATTTGAGAGAAATCGGTTTGTTGCATAAGTTTTAAGGTGTGTATGTTTTAATGTGTTGGATTACTAAGTTATTGGCTTGAGTACTAAGAATTTTGTTTGATCGTCGCTATATATCTGAAATATTGCTGAACGCGACGTTTAACCTTAATTCTCTGATAGAGAGAGGGTGTAAAAGATGATTCCCATTCCTTTTCTCAATAGAGTTATTGCAAAAGTTCCTCTCCCAACAGCTTAATTATAAAATTGGAAGTTGGTATATCCTCCTGTACGTCTGAGCTGACACTACCTCATGAAACGGAGTGACGGATATTTCTCACCGACTGAGAGATCACGAGTGTGACTTAACAAATTACAAATATAAAACATGCACAAACTCGCTTTATTCAGAGGTGTACAGGTGGCATTTTTTTATTTCTGAAATTCGATACGCAGATGTTCCAGAAATGAGCTTGACGCTAGTTTGACAGGCAATATCACCTTCAATGAAAAACTGTTTAAAGTTCACTTCGAAGAAGGCGCATTCACTATTTAAAACCGGCATTTCGGAATACCCCCGGGATATGATTTAACGCCACAGATATTTGCTGAAAGCATTTTCAATAAATCCTCGAACACAACCTAACATTTGGTAACTTGTTAAAACCAGGCTTCAAGAGAGAACCCAATCTGAACTGGTTTGATGCCTCTAGGTTAATAAAGCTACAGGAGTGAAATTTCCAATCCAGCTGTCAATTATTAGTATTTTAATTGATTTCCAAGGAATGTTTTCTTTGAAATGCGTGCGCTTATCTGATGTCTTGGCCTGTTTATTAAATCAAAACAAAAAACTTTAGTGGAAGACTAAAAATTTGCTGGGAATTGAAGAAATCTCATATTTTTATCTCCTATTTTGTAACTGACAAATAGACTTGCTACTTTCCCTTGCGCTTAGCCAACCTCCATCTTCACCTGTATTCCCTAATAGAATATGAGAGCTGCATTTAGTTGAGTGCAATATGTAGACTCATCAAAACTCATGACGTCCACTCAAAATTACGAGCACGATGGATCCAAGTTCTACGTATTTCCCCCTCCCCTGTGTCAAAGCGCATGCCATCAATCTATTGTATACTAAATAATTCGAATCCACAGCCAATGCTGAACAGGGAAATGCTCTATGGATTAAATTGTAATGGCTCAGCCAATAGTACGCTCTGTAAAAAAATCTCTCTCTCTCTTCCTCTCTATTTTCTCTCTCTCAGTAATGCATAGTTGTACAATTGGCATTGGAATTGATATATATAATTATTTTATTTAGATCAAAATTTAGTTTGATCTATAATCCAACTAAAGCGAATTTCACAATGATCACAGTAGGGCTATAAAAAGTATTCGCATCTCTTGTCCTGTAGTTCTTTCGCCAACCCAAACCTAATCATAGAATGCGAAACCTACAATGCCGTGGTTTATCGATGTTCACCGAGTGTACCTCTGCTGAAAATCTAGATCGCCTCATACGACAAGCCTTATTGAACCAACGCAATGACACCAACACCTCGTGAGAGAATTCAACCGTCGAGATTGCGTGTCTAAGTATTTTCTCTGCCATATAACTACTGAGAAGAGATATTGATCTGACGGCAAACAAGACAATCCAACCCGCTGTTCGTATCCCAACTGTGGAAACTCATTCCACAGACGTTGATTTATGATCGGCAGAAAGAACTCAGTCGGAAGGTATTGTACAAATCAAGTGTTCTAAGTAGGTGAAGTGACACCTTCGCAATTGAATGATCTATTGGCGGTAAGAGGAACGGCAATGTAGGCTTCGGAAATCGGATCTCAAGAAGAACACTCAGTGGCAAATGTAAATTTAAGGTAATGGTCAACACAGTGATGCTAAGGTAACACTTCCTCAAACAGAACATAGAGAGTACATAAACGCCCATAAAAGCAACACGCTATAAGATATACTCCAAACTAGAAAGATTGCAATATAACGATATCCGTTTCCTCTTGTATTATATCTTCTTTCTAGCGAAGTCTGTGGAACGAATCTGATGACGACGACTATGATACCGCTCAGGCAGTATGCAGGATACTTTTCATGCTGTATGTTCATGCTTCTGATAAGTAAGCAGCAATTCGGGCATCAGATCCAATTGATTCGGCTTCCATCGCCGCTAGAGAATTTCCTGACCAAGGACTTAGATATTCTCTTTTCTGATCACTGAACTACAATTGCAATAATGGTACATTAGATCCTTGCAGCTAACAAAATATAACTATGTGTTGATACCAATTTGGTCAATCTCTACTACCTCGGAATGTATCTAGACCACGTAGTAAAACAACTACATAAGATATCTGCGTGGCTTAAGGTGTATATCTCCAATCGCATTTCTATTTTCAAAGCTATAATATTTGTTGATTATTCTATTCATAGATCTGAGTTAATCAGCCAGCTAACTGCCGCCAATTGAGGCAAAATGCCGGAAAATGCTGAAAATTGATTCTTCATGACGACGAATGTATGAAGATAATCAGTGAATTAACTCCTCACTGGTAAACCGGTCTTCCATTTCTGGTTTACGTTCAGGGTAATTTCTACTCGTAGGTGAAATTACTAGCGTTCGTGAATTGGGTTAGGGGCCATTCTGATTTCGAGTGATTAAATCCGTTCAACGTTGCGCACGTGTAAATTGACGTACCTTCCCCATTTGCGTCAGAAGTTCAGGTGTCAGTACGATATATCCATATGATCATTTGTTCGATATCTTAACGATAGTACGATTATATGTCTCGTAATTAAAATAATTCATTTCAAATACAAATATTTTCCTGTCTTCCGAACTAGTCTGACTTTCAGATGGCTTCCTCATACAGATTCGCAACGAAAACGTCATTTGTGGCATCGAACGTTAGAAACAACATCTCCATGAATCGTCGAGAATTTTTATATGTATCACGACAGACAATCCAACATTAAAATACCCTTGGGCATTGCAAGCTCTACTTCCACAGGTGCTTGCAAAAGGTCATCCTCTAGTTCACCAGCATCTAGTCGCATTTTTTTTGGCGTTCTGTAAATATATCCTTGCAGTGGATCACGAGGGAGACATTAACCTTTAGTCTGTTTATAGCAGGGCTCTCGTGAGCTCATATCAACCGTAATCACCTGGAAGTCTTATCGGGTGGGTATTGTCATCTGTGTCGTTCACGGAGTTGGAGCACAATTTGCTGGAAAGACGGGGTACAAGGCACATATAAATCACGTAGGTTCCAGGTTCTCCAGTCTGGTATTTTGGATATCGACAGTATTATATTCAGTGGACCTTTCGATTCTAAATAAATAACCTACTTCTTTTGGAATTGTTCAGTTATGAAGTGGGTTATCAGATCTACACAAAAGGCATCAAATGTTACATTTAATGGTCAACAGTCGTTCGTGAAGAATTTCCGCATCCATAATCGAAAGACTTCATGCGTACGCCAATACTATCACCAAAATCCATGCAGGATTATCTCATTATTATATCTGCACCGAAATCGCTGGTAGCTTATACGGTTGGCATGCATTCTTGTTTTAAATGCTTTTGTTTAGCATACTGAGCACTGGGTATTGCCCAAAATTCATACATAAGATAATAATTCAATAATATTCACGCGATAAAATGTCAATGTACGTCGCAAGTGTGTGCGTTCCATCAATTGGTCATTAGGGTTCGCTTGCCAAAATTCATCTTCATTTTGTTAAGAGCGCTAAATTCGGCGACCGATCAGAGTGAAGACGTCAGATTAGACGTTGAGTATTCAAGTATTCAGTCGTTGACCATAAAGGAATTTATCACATAACTGTGTTGTTATTCAGTGACATAAAGCCATGACGTAAATATCGTATGTAACTAGTGAAATAACACTTTCAAACAGGCTGATTGGATAATACATGTAACGTGAGAAAAAAAATTACTACGCTGGTCGTGACGTCACTGAACTATTTTTTTCATTGATAAGGTTTTACTACGAAATACTATGTTTATAAGTGCAACAACAACATGGATATCTGCAAGACGATCATTTTATCCAAATACATGCATCGACCTGCATACTATAAATGTCAATAGCCATACAAGCAGCAATGATCGGCAATACATTATTTCGACAGTTTTGAGCTTCATATTTTGTATAAAGTACTCGCGTACCGGCGTAGTCTGTCATTGTTGTTTGGCGAATCGAGCCAGGCCGCCATTTTGGGTACCGTATCCAGTCAGATCTCGAAAGTAAACGTTTGTTCATTCTTCTGTAATATACCTACATGGAATCTTCTCGATGTTTGCTTATTTATTGCAATAGATCTGGATGATTACAGACTTCAAACGGATTACGTACCGTATTCAAAATGATCTTGTCAGCATAGCTTGTCGTCACGTCGCTGGGAACTCCGTCAACATGTCGCGCGCATGATGACATGCAGCGAACACGAGTGTAACTTGTGGCATGACATGAACCAAAATAAATAATGTATGAAGAACAGCTAATTAACAAGTTACACTTACTGCATTCTGTTGTGAAATGGTCTACGATATTTTGAGATGCTGTAGAAACTGTACAGCCTTAAAAGGGAGGTGCTCAAACTCTGTTGCGTTTTGGAACTATATCGGCTAAGCGTATACAGTAACTTGTGAGGCTGTGATGCGCCTGAGCCACGGACGTTTTTTGCGTCGAGAAGAAACAAAGTAAGAAAATTTTGAGATAGATTCGATGATAAAATATTTCGAATTAGTACGTTTATAATTTATTTAAAATCAGTTATGTGATAAACAGAATCTTACACTCGTGGCTATTTAATATGAAAGTTATGACACTCGTTGAGTAAGTTTTATATGTTGCTCGCAACATATAAAACTTACTCAACTCGTGTCATAACTTTCATATTAAATAGCCACTCGTGTAAGATCCTCTATTTCTGCGGCAATATTCGAAAGGCGTTACGCGGTTGACTGCATCAATTTTTATCTTCAAGAAGAGAGAAGCGGTCAACAGTTTTCATTGATGACAAGACATCATGTTGACCAAGTTATTTGTGCACAACAGATGGCAGATTTGATCGGTTGACCAATCTATCTGTCCTAATAACGGGAGTTAATTTTCTTTGTTTCTCTGTTCAAATTTGACAGGTACGTACGTTGAATTTGAATGTCTCTTTTATACATTTAATTTGGGCGATGTTCAAGGTGATTGTTTACTCACTGTATTGTTTGGCTGCGAGAATGAACTTCCAATTTTGTAAATGGATGTGGCCGTCAACGTTTATTGAATTCGAAACTAAGTAGCGAGAATAATATTAGTGATCCGATATTCTTGTTCATATTGCACAATTTCGGATAGCACGAATTATCGCTTGCGGCCAGTATCAGTAGGACATTCCCGAGATAGAACTCTCTAACCACAAAAGGCGCGAAACGACGTCATTGCCCATGTGATGTTTCGCTGAGGTTAGGCAACGAACCATTTCTCACCATTGGCAATGCTGTACTATTTATTCATGGAGTTTTACAGACGATGACTTCTGCTTTCAAATGCCTATTTAACTCCGATACAATAGCATCTTTAAAGTCGTTTGGATTTTCAGAAGTCTGAAAGCCACAATGATAGTTATTTTCCGACTTTTGCGTCACCTGGGCAATGACGTTGTTTAGCGCCTTTCGTGGCTAAAGAGTTCCATCTCGGGACTGTCCTATTATAGTGTCTTATTTTCTCCTGAACATCTATTATTTACAGAACAGCTCGTTTTTGGGACTAAATACAGGGCGTTTAAAATTTAGCTCCCTTATCCAAACATTTTTAAAAAAAATAGCGTTCTATCCCATACTCAAATAACAGTGATCTTCGTGTCAAAAGAGAAGATAAATATTTGTCATTCAGAATTGGTATATTAAATTTACGCTATAGAAATGGCATGATTCTAAATGACTTCCAGGACGTTAAATACTTTTTGCACGTTTGCAGCATGGAACTCAAATTTCGGATGCGGTAAAATTAGTTGTGGTGCTTAGCTGATCACAAATTCATCGATTCTTTGTAACTGTCAGTAGAATGAAAAACTCACTGGCGTAATCTAGCACCGCGACGCCAACATTCTTATCCGAAAAACCTGTGGTGTATTTTAAGACATCCTTCTTATATATTAACTAATGTGTTATTTCGTCAATGTTTATATTGAAATTACACAACTTTCGCAACACAACAATATATCTACTATTATATAAATGAGTAATGAAAATTAAAAGCCTCAAATGAGGAAACCATTTCAAAGATCAACAAAGAGATTTCCCCATCTAATAGTCTTGAACTAAACATGAGTCCAAATAGGTGCCGATATATAAGGTGAGAGATATTGAACTTTCGATCATTTGTAGCTCCCCCATTTTAATTCAAATACGTTCATCCGAGTTTCCCATCATGGTAAGGACTCAATTCACACAACTTCGGCGTGTGCATTGTGTTTCCACGCGTGACTATGGGAGTCTGCAGTGGTTGGAAGTTGAAATGCTTGCGGAAGAATCTAAGTGATTTCTGGCTGGTTCTCTATTCATATGTCAAAATAATTAATGAAGCGCTCTCAGAAGACGAACATCGAGAAGTTAACGTAGTCAAGTATATGTTATAACCAACAAGTGTATATAGAGAAGACAATAATTAGACACGGATAATATAATGAGAAGACAAATGAAGACACAATAATCACACATACAGTAAACAACAATCTGGTTAAAACTCAGACATAATAAACGCTTCTCTACTGGACATGTCGCTAATTGAGATCTGGGACAGTCTGTATCTTAAATCTGTCGCGCATGTCAGATTGGTGACCAATCGCAGTCCAACTTCAACGGGCGAATAGGTGCCTATCCGAGCAAATAATAATCTTCGGTCATTGCTCATGGAGATCAAGAATTTCATCAGCCACCTGCGCCTCGTTCACTACAGAAATAATCGGATAGGCACCTATTCGCTTGTTGAAGTTGGACTGTGATTGGTCGCCAGTCTGACATGCGCGACAGATTTAAGATACAAGCGTCTAGTCCGTCCTTCATAATTCAGCCGTCGTCCATTAAAGAATATCCGTTTCCATAATCCAGGACAGACTGTCCCAAATCTTAATTAGCGACATGTCCGATAGAGGAGCTGTTATTAAGACTGAGTTTTAATCAGATTGAGTAAACAATAATCGTTCACGAAAAATATATATATAAGACGCAGTCAATATAGCGGAATCTGAGGCATATAATGCGGCTGCATTAAAATATGGCTCTTTGGATTGGTTATACATGAATACTAATACGTGAACAATTATGAATGTTGTTCTTGTTGATTTGTAGTTATTTTCATGTAGACAATTCTCCTCAGTACAGGCTTATGATCTGACATTCAGCATTCAGCCGCTGTCCACAAAATAATTCCCGCGTCAGTAAATGAGTATTCTTTCATCGAAATGAATTTCCGAGTCGTTTTCTAGAGTGTAAATGTATTTCAGTTACGCTTTGATTGTGATTGCACACTCGATAACAATGGGATGTGAAACAAGCCGAATTCAATTGGTCTCTAGCGCCGGATTAAGCGGAATTTAGACCCCAGTCACCAAACGTAGCGTCAGATATCTTGTACATTTTGATCTTGTTTTGCCTGAAGCTGCTTCAAACATTGTGTAGATTCCTAACATGTTACCCCGTCATTTTATCAGATTGACAGACAAAGAAAGGATATCTAAGAACCGCTCGGTATTTGATAGTTCGGCTGATACAAAACTTCAATCATACTTCATAATATTGCATGAACTAAGCGTTACAGCGGCAATATTTCTATCTCATTATGATCAATCAAAGAAACTTAAATATTTTGTAATCGAGTTATACATAGGAAGCTCTTCCAGATGAAACACCGATTTTGGCAGCTTGCCTTCGTAATTATATATCGAGGGAATAATCA
The DNA here is from genome assembly GCA_036873755.1 of Hanleya hanleyi. NCBI lineage: Eukaryota > Metazoa > Mollusca > Polyplacophora > Lepidopleurida > Hanleyidae > Hanleya > Hanleya hanleyi. The sequence continues at coordinate 53,530 of JAVTVY010032424.1, forward strand.
TCTTCGACAACTTAAGATTTTCTATCAAAGCAGTTAGAATCGTGATGTATGGACTGCTAGTGAAATGTAGCATTTAGGAAACCGACTAATGCTTAATACCATGCTGGGCGCCGGTAGTACCGTGCAGTTGCAAAGTTTTCCCGAATTGCCAGCGACAGCTCGGAATAAAATTGGGCATATAATACAAACGTTAGATTCGACCTTCAGTGACAAGAACTCGTCTGGTTCCATGATCGAAAAATAAGACCACATTCTTATAATTCTCGGGCTGTTTTTCATGACCTGAATATGCCAATTTTACGTATGTTTTTTTTTGTTAATTATCTCTCGGTTTTAGTTGCCGCACATATACATCTTCACGTAGATGGCAAATTCATCACTTGAACTTCGTACGGTATTTTGCCAATTAGCCAAATAAAAAAAAAACCTTCATTGGTATGTATTTGACTTTACGCAAGTTTCTTTGTCTGATTTCGTGTGGTACTTTTGTTTTAGGTTAAAATCTTTCGTTTGAAAGCGGATAGATGGTGCAAAATATCTCGTGTCAAATTTCAAGGAGAGATGACTTATTCTCTTCTTCGTCCTTTTGTTGTTTTTTTTTGTTTTTTTGTGGGTGTGTGTGTGGTTTGTTTTACTTATTGTCCATAGTAATGATTTTGTGTCAACAACAGCGAAAATTACGTTGCTCAAATTCGTACTATACTGGACTGCTTCTCATCCATCTAACCCATCTAAACTAACGATCAACATGGAGCGATGTCTACCTTGCCTGTGGATCCCCTTTATATTCGTTCCGTAAATTATGGTTTAATTATCTGTCAATGCCTTCATTAAACTTGATATAAGATAAAGATAAAGCAGAATGCAACATATCCGTATGTCGATGGATCAATGAGAATTTTCGCAATTGATGCAATAATAATGAACACGCTTCACTGAACATCAGTAGTTGTGCTTGTCTGACCCAAATTGGGCACCATTTTCTTTGGGTCGTTTCACTATGCTTATCTTTGGAAAAATTAACTGATTCCATATATTTATCAAGATAAGTATATTGGACTTTTTAAAATATCAGCTTAAAAAAGCATATTGACCACATTTATGCCAAAATATAACAACGCATGCATAAACAAGGCTAAAAGTCTGAAAGAAACGGGCCAGAACTTCCGCGCCTGACGGGGTAATCCCGCTACTGCTGTTCGTTAACGCGCCTCCAATGCTAACGAATTAAAACATTAAGGCCTATTGAAAAGCAATATGTTAAATGGCATTTTTTTCACTTTTTCATTTGAGCTCGAAAAATTCGTACACAGCTAATTGGACTGTTTGTGCACAGAGAAAATTCAAGCTAAACGGGTCTTTGAGAAAACATCGTTAGCCGCCTGACCTATGAAACATGATTTCTGACAAGGCAGCAAACTCATTTGGACAAATCACATTTCGTCACAAACACATTTATTAGTTTTCAACCATAGAGAAACATGAGCGATAGTTGCGACATTACATGCCAACACAACACTTTTTTCTGTAAAATCCAAATATTGCCAATGTGCCCGTAGACTAGACATTTGCATAATTTAATTTGGACTGCATACACTTACTCGCGCACACTTACTCAGGCCACCAAGTGCTATTTAGTTTTGATCAACTGCATCCTGAATGTTCGGTTAATATTACTACATTTACCTGAACTTTTAGTTTGACAATACTGTTGATAATTTTATTTCAACAGCTTGCTGGTGAGGAATTTGCATTTGCTGGAAACATTCGGAATATATGCACTTGACGTCGTCTCTAAAAATTTACAGTACAAAGATTCCAAACAGGTTCTTCATTAGAAACCGATTCATCACGGCTATGTTGCGCTTAATTGTTGCCTGCAAAAGGTGGTTTGTGACTTGTAAACAAGATGGATAATAAGCGCTTGGTCGGCGTCGGGCTCCGCAAGTATTTGTTCAGAATAAGAACTTGCATTCTATTAAATACTCTCTCGTTTGGGCCGTTTTTCCTATCTGGCGGTCACATAGTTCATCATTTTCCAACAGATGACTTGATAGGACTATTACATCATCGCTCTGAAATATTTGTATCTAATACCGCTCAAGCCGGTGCTAGGGGCCATGTGGTCGTCACTCAATATGTGCACAAGAACAACTACAATCAAAGCGTGTTTACGATACAAATCATCACAGTGATCACTTTTGGTTCTTGTGATGTGTTTATAATTGTACAGTCAGTATATCTGTCTGTTAGGTCATATGACTACTTATCAGTTCGCCTGTATAGTTTATACCACCAGTGATGCGGTTAACAGAGTATCTCTTGAACGATAACAATACAACAACATTTATAACATATCTTATCAATATTCTCAGTTCTGTTCGATATTGATGGAAACATAAATAATGTACATTGTAGCTACTTCGACAGTTATTTGATCTTATCAGATGGGTATACAGAGATGCAATATCTATATATTTGATCGTTCGATGAATATCAAACAGTTAATTTTTTATGTTATCCAATGATCAACTGCTACGGCGGCCATATTGATATTTCAAATATTATCAATCAACGTACAGTTGAATAACGTGTTATTGAGATTTTCCGGAGTAGCTCCTCCAGACACCATTTCTCTTACCAAAATTGAACACCGACGTTGTCAACTTCCCTTCGTAAGCATATACCTTGGCGATCAATATATTTGGCAAATGAAGAATTACATTCATATGAGTATCAAACTCAAACAAACAAATGAGTGTCAAACAAATGTTGCACTTGTTTCCCGAGCTATTAACGGGTAATATACGAATGCTTACTATCAGGATTCTCGAGTATAGGCGATATGGAAACCTAGAGCGTGACAACGCAGAATACAATATGAATGTCTTCCCGAATTCATTCAATTACAAGCGTCTGGTCCGTCATTCATAATTCAGCCGTCGTCCATTATTCAAAACTAATTTGCTTATTGTTTGATATGTGAGACGATATACATGTATATATCAGTTATATCAACTATTACTCAATCAAAGTGCATTTACTTCTCAGTTTTCGCACTCGAGATATCAGCAAATAACATTCATCGGGATTCATTCTGGTCTTTTTACACACCAGCCGGACCGTTCTGTATCTAACAGGATGGACACTATCCACGCAGTATTATAGGTCAAACCCAATGACAATTGTTTGCAATTAAATTGACATGCAAGAAAGAAACACAACACAATAAATAAGGTATATAAAAGTGGAGACTAGTTCCTGAGAAACCATATTGGGCGTTTACTCGTAACTCACAGAGAACGTAACCATTCATATTCATGAAAGTCAAATTTCCCCCAATAAACAGAATAGGCGAATGAATTAGAAATTAGAACGGATTATCAATGCATGTGCCAATCGACCACCAGATGAAAGTAAGCATGTCAACTTTGATAATTCTTCCTCGACCTCTACCCAAAGTTCTTTGCTTCACTGGATTAGGGCTTGTTACTTACAAATGCTTTCCTAAATTTGAGGAAGTAAACAAGTTTACAATTCATCTGATTGGATCACAAAATATCCAAGGACACGAGGGAATTAACAGAAGGATGTTGAATGCCATAATTTTGTATGATTAACTATTCCATATTAAATCAGGGAGTTTTTGGAGCGATGTGGAGTGAGGATACAGAATTAGAACAAATTTAATTGAATTGTGAAGGCGTGCATATCCGCTTGTAAAGTTCAAATACAAGTGTAGACCTCTACTAAACAATGTCACATATGAAGACAAACATGCGGATACTTGTTTAGATGGACTATCAGGAATTGTCCTCAAGGAATGTGCATGGTGTTCTCTTCTGCACTGGGGTATAGTTAGTGGTACCGGGGTGCAGTTGGACCTTGTTTTCGATGGTACAACTTCCAGATCATCCCTTAACAACCATCTCCACAAAGCTGTTCTAGCCGGCTCGCAATTGGTAATAAATAGAATTGAAATGCGGATTAACCGGGCCAAGGGCTCAATTCCGCCTTTCTAACTGACGTTATACTTGATGAACTGTAGGAACAAGGAATCACTGTCTTGTCTGACGCTTGAATTATGTGTCTCCAGTTTCGATCATCCCGTACTATGCTTGATGAGCCTTGGGTCCGGCTGGATCGACTATTAAACTCCAGTCACACTGACCTTCACAGAATATCTCCATCCGGATTGGGGATCATTGGCGAGTTTCCAATACTAATAACGGATGTGACCAATGTTTAGCAAAAATTGTACCCATCATATTGCTAAAGTTTCATCCTTATCTTCCTCCTTCTTTTGCATACTGAACATTGCGTAGGAGATACGTTGTGCGTTATACTCAAGAAAATAACTCACAAATTCATTTGGATGCAAAAATACTGATCAGGGATAGAGAATGGTCAGAAAGCTCTGACATGTATGGCAAATGGAAGTAATTTCTAGAACAAACTATTTTACGATGCGCAGATAAGCCTTCAGTTGAATGATATCAAACACTTTTTTCTCGTCGTTGCAACGTAGAAAAATCAAAGCCTTTGTGAATTACCAGGTTTACCCCATGTCGAGGCTTTTACTCCATCAGACGTCCACGATGCTCATCCAGTAACATCAAATCAGTTCTTTCTTTGAGCTGTCATCACAGCTCCCGGGCTAGCGTATCTAATTCCGCTCAATCCGATGCTAAGGGCCGTGCTGATACTCCATAATTCCAGCTTCACATGAACACCTGCAATAAAAGCGCGGCAGAGATACTGAGGCTACGACGAGAACCCACCGTGTTCTCGAGTCTGAATGTGTGGTGCCTAGGGTCATATGGTTGCTCTTTAGTCGCCCGACGTCGTCAATTTTCCCATCTCTTGCCTATCACTCCAATCGATATGCCTATGCTTAAATTATTATCGCATAGAATATTGATGGGGGTACAACTTTTTCTGGTGCCGACGGAATACTATGAAATATATCCTGAAAACATACTAACTCCCATTTCCAGACAGATCTCTCGTATTTATTCGTGTCATCGCTAGATATCGGACAAGAATAAATACAGCCCTCTCCCACAAACACACCCACTCCACGTAGTTTTAGACAAAAAAATTCTGATACTTTAAGATGCTACATAATCGGCATAGAGTGGACGAGGAAGTGCTCACATATAATACACTGGAGGGCGGAATGTTTCAAACAGAGTAATGATTAATCGCTATGAAGAGAGAAGGGCCTCTGTATTGGTATTAAAGCATTCATTTTGGACATTATGGCTGGAGGATTTTCCTTAAAATCGATTAGCGACATCGACATTTTTATTAAATTTAGAAGTATCACTATATTTAATTCCAATTAATTTCATACAGGTGTCACACGGTTTCAACATTTGATGCGACTGGCATTGTCACATTTGAAAGACATATCCGAATGGGGACCGCAGATATTTTTCGATCTATCTGAAAGCGAGTCCAGACGTGAAGGATGCCTTGTCGTTGATTTTGAAGTTAAAAAAATCCCATATTTTGTTTAGTTTCTCAATCTTCGGAGTAGTGAACTCACTCAGTTAGATTCACATAGTTTGAACGTTTTATTATGGTAAAATTAATTAATTAATTTTCCATCTCACATTAAGTCGGCTACCGAACTGGCTAAATTGAGAACGAAAATGTTAAACAATGAAACGTGCTCATATAACCATGATGAAGGAACCATAGTTCGGGTGTTCATGTTCTAACATAATCATAATTGGTCCTCAGTTTCTCCGTCAATGTTTTCTCTGAAATAAAAAATATTCTCACTGAATCCCGCACATGTGTTTCAACAATATACAAATGTTCACATGGGTCGATAAATAGTTCGTTGTACGACGGTTTTGTATATTTTCGTACTACCTACATCTTTACCCATTACACGCCGTTCTGTTCACATGACGAATAGGGTATGAAAGTGCGGTTAGATTGTTTTCCAGATGGTCCAACTTCTTAAATTGTTCCCTAACAATCGCCTCCATAAAGCTGTCCTAGCCTGATAGCAATTGGTAATAAATGGCATCTGTCTGGCCTAACTAACCCGAGAGGCCAATTTCCCCTTTCTAACCCACATTATAAATGATGGACGATAGGAATTAGAAATCACTGTCTTCTCTGGCGTCTCCTGTTTCAATCAAGCCATACTGTGTTTGCTGGGTCTTGTGGATCCGGGTGGACCGACTAACTACAGTCTGACTGACCATCACAGAATGTCTTCATCCGGAGGTGAGGGCACTGGTGAGAGTGCTAATACTGCTCACTAATGTGAACCGCTCATGTGTATCATGGACAAATAGCATATATCATCTTGTTAAGTTCTTATCTGTATCCTTCCTCGAACCAAAACTGTTACTGAGGTCATGTATTCCGCGTGTATTGGAAATACTCAAGTGATTACGGCTCTTCCATTACGGCCTTATGAAATTTGCAATGTCTATAAGAAACACTGTCACTGTGTAGTGGTAATATAGAAAATGAATGTGGTTAACTCTAGTTGCAACCTTGTAGATGATCACGTGTCCCCGATAAAATCCCCGCTTTGGACAGGAATTGAAATATAGATAAACCTCTTAGTTGAATTTATCAAAATATCATACTTACTAATTATAAAATGAGGCGATTCCTGGTTTGTAAGTCACAATTTGAGAGTCGAAAGATAACGACATTACAAATGAATGACAGTACATGTACAACGTTATTGGAGACTGACATTTATCATACAAAATCACCCTAGATTGCAATTTTAAACATGGGTAAATTGTTCAGCACACTGGATAATTAATTCTCTTCCTCCAGTGCTTGTGTTAATATAGTTTCATCTATTGGGAGATAGGTGAGCGCACTGTAACCAAGTATACAAATCCTAAAATAACATAGCTACAATTGTTAGTCCCTTTGTCTTCTGTATCAATAAACATGAATTTCCATATTGTCTAGATATATATATTATGCACATGAACCAAGCAACGTGCGGAAGATATTAACAAAGTAGAGTAGTATAAAACAAACATCATTTGAAGTAACATATCCTCGTGAAATCAATTTGGCACATTATATCCAAGTCCTTCCTCTTCTGAGCCAATTATTATTGGACAAATATCCTAGACAAATTGGTCCATAAAAAAAACAGTCAGAACGACAAACAGTCATTTTGCACCTGGACTTCCCGTTCTGGAAAACGTGATGGCCCATGCATACAATAGCGTGAAAATTGTATACGCATTTTACACGGTCAATAAAATTCTCCTTTTCTCCGGCGATGGAAGTGTGTAAACGTTAAACTACTTCCTTGTTAGCACGCGCTATCAACGCGACAGAAAAAATCAGAATTCGATTACTGTTGCATATTGGAACGTATACGGTGGCTAGGCCATACGAACATGCATATCAGCCCGTTCCAATTTCACATATATTGCATATATATTTCTTAGTGATATGGAAGTGTATTTAGGTTGTTATCCGATGATCCATTTTTTATATCGACCAATAACATGCCCATCGTTTTGCATATATTGGTTCCTATGTATATTCTGTTTAGTAGTTAATGATTACGTATACCTTCACCCAGGAACTCGATAATCGGCTACTTTCGGTATGTCGGGGGCTCGGTGACACCTCTGAAATAGTTACAATTTCATTGTTCAAGAAGAACATATGAATAGTCGTGAAATCAAACGTATTCCATGCAGTTCAGAAACCATATAATTAGGTATTGTTCCTTATTGATTGAAGAAACACACAGCAAATCGATCTCAGAATAATCAGAATGAGTCAAGACTGATACACACAGCTTTAAAGTCACATCGTCGTGGATATAAAAATGCTTTGTCAGAAATGCATGCCCGTCTACGTCTTAATTTATTCTCGTATGAACACAATTAGTTCTAACGAAGCTCTTCCTTGTTCAAGCTACACGGGGATGTTACTTGCGTATACTGCCGTTATATGACAAAAGGAAGCAAGTGACATTTGGTAAAAAAATGAGATCTATTTGGTTGAACAGTGGGAAGTAAGTCACACATGTTGACATAAACCTGTGGTGAATACGCTTTCCTTTTCGGCTGTAATGAAATGGCAAAAGGAAGCAAGGCATCACATTCACTTGGATTTCAGAGACAAAAGGGAGCAAGTCATTGGGCCAATGGCAGCGACCGACACAGACGATAAGAGCCAATCATCTTCTGCCTACTGTAACTGCTGCGATCAAGTCGTTGAGTGCATCATGGCTGCATCACATTTCCAGCCGTTAGGCGAAAACTAAGTCATCTATTTAAGACATCAGAAATTATTGCTGTGGGAAATGCTCAAGTTTGTTGAACATGATTAATTTTGTCATTGTTAAAGGAATAGTAAACTCGTAATCGGCATGACAGAATTATGCCATCAGATTCCAAAAACACGGGTAGGAAAAATTCTACAGCTGAGTAAACACCGATTTATCGTTCACACTTTTACACTTCATGATCTGCGACATGTTGGAACGACTTTGACGTTTGATGGGCTATACTGTTTTTATGTAGATGGCGCTGCGACAAAAATCCCGTTGTCATCCGGGCTCTATCCCATAAGGTAAAGCATTAAACAACAACAACGGCAGCATTAGCAGCGTTTCTTCTACTGCTATCGGTTGATGTGGCCCGATATTCCTGCCTCAGAAAGAGAGCTCGTGAAATCATATGCAAAATGCCACATGTCAATCTGTATATCAATTCGACATTCATATATCACGATCCTCATAATCGTCTCGGAGCGTAAAGAAAGGTCCACAGATCTGTCAAAAGCCATCGACACAATAATTTACAATTGTGCCCACAGCACAACTACGTCACAGGAATAATTTCAGGTGATATTTCAAGCATTTTCATTGGCTTACGGCTCTCAGGCTTGTTATAATGGCGACCTCCGCGGATTTTTGATCTGGGCAATAGCGTTGATGTTCAAAATGTTCTCATTCATTCAGAATTACTAGAAAAGCTGATTTGTTTTGTTTTTCGAATACTAATGATATAGGTCTTTCGATATTAGTAAGCATCGCTTTGGGGTTTTCTATTCCTTTAAATTTAGTCCGAGATTCAGACTCAACGATATCCAACAATATATTGAAATTTTGTCTACAAAATACAAACATTAAATATAGATGGTCCCCCCTCCTCCCTCCCTGGGAACTACCCAGATCTCCCCGGTCAGATAGGGTTAACTCTGCGCATATTGCAAAACAGTGTAGAGTATTCAAAATGATACAAACAACAAATTCATGCCTATTTCATGTACTTACTTCCTTTTGCCATTGACTTATCACTCAACTTGAGTTTGAAATACAGCGACAGAAGGACGCAAGTGACGTGGGAGATACTTATCCTAATAAATATATATTATTTAATATACCAGTGAAAACCTACAACTGACCTGTATGTAAGTTTTAGAATTGTTTCAAGCCGTGACTATTAAATCGGAAGGGCATTATTCAAATGTATTTTCCATCAAAATATCGAAATGATCATTTTGTTACTTGCTTCCATTTGTCATACGACGGCAGTATAGTGTATATTGTCGAAAAGAATAACAAATATCAAAAGGAAGACTCACCTTCAAGACAGTACGTCCTTCAATCAATTTTCGGTGAATTTAACCCACAAGATAGAATCAATGTGGAATATCTCCAGTTCACAATAATAGCTTCATTTGATATTCAGACTGTGAATGTTGTATGTTACACGGTTTAAGTTCACGACTCATCTTGTAAATCCAGTCAAAGACGGCTATCACTGTAATAACACTTTAACTGTAATCTCTCAGTCTGCTATACCATGGCTGTTGTATCGCAGCAGCTCCTTCGAGAGAATAAAACATGAAAACAAATAAACAAACATAACACAGATAAAGTCATTAAAAATACAGCCATCATTGTCTTTGGAGATTCACGGTCAGGAGTTGTAACGGGTAACTTTGTGAGATTATACGGTACAGCCTCCATCAAGCCTTTCATAGGTGATATCGACTATGATCGGATCTACCCGTCTCCTGTACCGATATGACGCTCCATGCAACCCTGATGCTACTACCAGTGATATAATAAAGGGCTTTGGACGTCAAGCGGGACCATTATGATTATGCAAATGATTTGTTACTGTCAACACACGGAGATGGTAATAGCGCAGCTGAGCTGTTCCAGAAGGTTGTCCGGACAATGGGATATTGAAGCAGCCATCGCCACTGACACCTGACGCTAAAGTTCCTCGTTAACCGCCATGATTGATAACACTCCAAAGTATATAAGAAAAAAGCCAACCAGCTCTGATGGTGCTTTGTGTATGCCTTTCAGATTTTATGTTCGGAGTTTGGTTTATTCATATATATATTTCCGGTCTCTATTTCCAGTCTGGAATCAAACGATGGTCGACTGGGAATCCATCAATTAGTCTGGAAGATATCGGTGCGGGTCATGAAATTAAAAAGACGAATACTCCAGAGTGCGGCAAGTGATAAAGTGGTATTTACATGCCGCTGGACAATATGGGCGATTGCTACATCGAAAATCTATTTAGGCGTGAAATATTGAATTTAATGAGTCCGTATGAATTGCTTTTCGTAAGAAAGGTTACAGTGATAAACTGACCACGTATCGCTTTACTCGATGCATTGTCTGTCCGCCGCTGGTTCTTATCTCATAGGCTTCAAAACAGAGAGGTTCCCATAAATTACGGAGATTTAAGCTTGGTCCTGCCAATGGCCAGCTTTTGGGAATTGATGTATTCGATCACTGGTCCATAGCTAGTCCGATAGGATCTCGCGTCGTGTTAGGATACCGTTCTCGCTGCTTTACAAATGGGCCACACATGTAAACCTGTTCATTATGTTATAAAAAATCATTTCCCTGAAACTTTGTCATACAGAAATAACTAATTAGGTCATTCATACGGGTGAAAGTTTGGAACCATTGCGGTAAAGTCTTGACCATAATACACGATTACGGCAAAACTTACGCATTGATGAACGACTACAGAATTTTCTGATGTTTGATCAGTGATGAAATATTTAAGATATTTTCTGAAAAGATTGATCTGCGTCTGTGTTGAAAGAATGCCCCGTTCAGATGTATGGCCGATAACGGCCTGGACATTGACGTAGTGGTAATTACATCATTATTCGACCCCGGGGGCACGGGGTTACTTTGTGCCGAACGTACTGGAGTGTTTCTTCGAGGAGTTAATAAAACTCCAACGATTCAATGGCCATCACCTTTGGCATTTCCCCACTCAGCAGCGCAAATCTACTCCACAGATTCTCGACGAGAAGAAAAACGGTCTATGCTTTTATCTAGCCAATCTTCAGACGATTTCAAGATATTTCTTCCTCGGTCTGGGGCATGATCAAGACAAATCATTCTCCAAATGCTTTTCGAAGGCTTCGGGGGATTCTCACAGCCTTTATCGTAATATTTGATGAAGGAGAAGGTTGAAACATAGTCAAATAGTCCGATCAACAGAAATCTCTTGTCAGTTTTGGATGGAAGCAAACAAAAAAGGGTTGCCAGGGAAGTCGATCCCATGTGACCATTCAACAGGAATATTAGCCCGTTGAAAAGATATCATGGATACTTTGATTTCGTCTTCTTATTAACAGATGAAAGAGGACGTACATCGGTTCCTCGGGGAATATCTAACTGTTTGACCCAAATCCCAATCAACCGTAACAGAAAAAAATTCTTGCCACAACGATGACCTCCGAGGGAAAGGCATCACGTAGTATTTGACGTTCAACCCATCAAATACACAGTACGAACCCGACGCGTATCATATGCGGTAAAATATGCCTAATTGGACATTGACGTTAACAAATCGTGAGAGTGAGAAGAAACAGGCAGCAATACAGGTTGTCCATTATATTGGATTGAAATATGAGATCACTTTATCGATGACAACATCGCTCTTGATTTCAAAATTATCATGAGAGAAAACGAGAACCGAGCAGCAAATTTTTCGTTTGTGGATTGATTTCCATAACATATAATGACGTTTTATTGGAAGTGTTTATGCGTAGTCACGTGCCTTTACGGCAGAGTGAATGACAATGTTCGTGGCTCCCTAATGTGTTCTCAGTCCTGGGATTGAATGGTGGTGAAATACCCTTCCACCCAATGTCTATACGTTATGGACAGAGTCCAATAACATACAGGCAGCCGTGGCACATATATCAGTTTCTAAAACTAGAGTGCGAAGAAGTTTTTAAGGAAATGTTAGAAGAACGTGATCATAAGTAATTCAAACGTCGCGGGTCATTGGTTTTGAGTTATCCATGGAAGTATTGTCCTACAATCAAACGACCTACCCATCAATCCATGGTACAAATAGCGGTTTCCGCTACCCATAAATCTAAGAGTTCCCTTTATTTTATATTAAACTTTATTTCGAAAACTTTAGGATTCACGGTACTTATGAAAGTTATATGGTATTTCCCTTAAATTTGTTGAATACATGTTGTACGCTGGTACAAAATAAAGTTTAAATAATAAACGTATTTCTTCAATAGAAAACAAATGTAGTGCGTATACAAGGTTCATATTTACATATTCACCATTCGGGTCACTTACACAATACATTCTTCAGAAATAACACTTTCGTTCGTTACTTGAATTCGAGCGGGTACATGTATGTTATTTCCTTTTTCCTAGAGACCATCTTCGTTTCGCACAAACATAGGCTCCTACCTGCTCTACTAACATTATATTCATTTCTACGGAAGTTTCGTTCTTCCCGTATGATGAAAGTGAAATGCTCAGATTGTTGATAGATAGAGAGAGAATTAAGGTTTAACGTCGCATTCAGCAATATTTCAGCTATATACCGATGATCAAACAAAATTCTAAGTATTCAATTCAACAACTCAGTGAGCGAATGCGTTAAAACTTCTTTTACTCTGCTAAAAAGATCTTCCAGCGTAGCTGCTCGATAAAAAGTATCTGTTACAATCTTAAAATCTATGCAGTCTATGAGAATATGTTTCACCGTGAGATCTTCATGACATGGCATACACCTTGGGACCGGCTCCTGTCTTAGTAATATTCGTGAGTTAATCGTGTATGGCCGATTCTACATCGTCTAACCATGGCCTGGTCGAAACGTTTCTGACTGTTCAGATGAGCATAACCAACAGTTTTTTTTAACTCGTGAAGTTTGTTATTATCCATAGTATCCCATAAAGATTGAAACAGCTTTCTTACATAAGCGCAGATAGATGGTCTAGAATCGCTGTATGGGATTCCAACAGGATCAACTTCTTCATCTAGAGCTGCCTTAGCCATTTTATCTGCTTTAGTATTGCCTTTGATGTCAACGTGACTAGATACCCAACAAACACAATATCTATCTGTTTATCAAATCTAGTCTCATATAATTGTAGAATTTTCAAGATGGTGGGATGAGTTGAATTTCCACTTTTAATCGCTTGAAGGCATGATAGTGAATCTGTGGATCAGATTCTTCATGTATTCAGACTCCGTTTATCATTGCGTGGGTAAGAGGGATTATACCATATGTGAGATAATGCTCAGCGGATTCGTCATCGGCATCTTAGAGAATCCCATTAATAACCCATTAATAGATCAGCAATTAGATTACCATTGAGCGAGCTGCATCTGTTTCGAAGGCAGCAAAGTAGAATATTATTTAGTCTTGTTCCTGCATAGTACCAATGTGGCAGATTTTTTTTATTCTATAAACACTAGGCAACTTCGGTCTAATTATGTTGAGACGCATGATCCCACCTTCGAAATCATAATCATCGACCCGACACTGGGACTAAACAACAATTCACAGCCGTTTTCTTTAATTTAAGCTACTAGAAATTTTCGCGCGCGTTTAATTTTCGCTAGTAATTCCTATCACCCAAAAGCGAAAATATAATGCATACGAAAATAGCAGGCGAAATAAAATAATGACAAATCACGGAATTATAATACCACACAATTCTTTAGACAGAAAATTCGTTCTTACAGGTTTTACATTATGAAAAACGAAGGTTGAAATCTATTCGGATGAAACAATTCTAACCGGAAAATCGTGCTTTGCTGGCATCATTGAGAATCGTGGACCGCCTATCTATCTCTCTCTCTCTCATGCAAGATAAGGGTTGTGTTTTCGCAATTGTTACTGTATGCCTAATTGTATTTTGGAACTACTGTTGTTATTCAAAAAATACATTATAGTATTGACGCGGAAGGTTCATTGATCTGTTAGGCATGCATTGTAATATTTTCTGCAGGCTATTGTCTAATAGGATTAAATAAAACAAGATTTTCAATTTGTTACCGGTAATTTTGGGATGATCATATCGAGGAATCAACATGAAGAAGACAAGAACATATTTTACTCTTCAGAGAAAACAGTGAGATATCGGTATAATCTACTTGTCACCTGCGGAGATCCCAGGATAAACCGTCTGGTATCGGTCCATGACCGGTTTTATTGTAGACGGTAATGCAATATTCCAGCTAATAACATACCGCGGACAGCGATCGACGCATAACATCAATACTGGTGTGAATGGTGACACAACGGGGCATCATCTGGCACACAAATCGATCACCAACAAGTTTTACACCCAAGGGCAACACGAAGGGAGAAGTGCTGGTTTTATGTGGATATCTAGATCCCGATCAATCGATTCGCAATTAGCAAGCGAAACCCCTCGTTTCTCTCATATTCGTGAGTTGGAAGCATTTATGTCGATATTCTTAACTTCGAGTCCGGACATGTGTTCTGATCATGCAGAAATCTCCGATCATGACGAACTTACGATCAGATAGGGTTTAGGTATAAGTGTTGGAGAGAACAGTTACTTTTCCTTAAGCAAAATGTTGAGATTTCGTTTTGACTTTGATCGGCAATAACATCCGCTTCAGCTTTACCATTTGCCCAAAGTCGCAATGATTTTAGGGATCGTTTCCATTAATCGTTTTTTCTTCAGTAGCGATTTTTCTTCAATTTTCTCGATTGAAAAACGATCAGTCGCGAATCAGTCGCGAGGATATCGAGAAAAAAAATGAGAAAAAACGATTGAACCTTTTCTGAAAAAAACCATTCTCTCGCGATATCGTTTTTGAATCGTTTACCGATGCGCGATCCGTTCTTGATCGCGAATCTTCAATCGCGAGAGAATCGTTTTTTTCAAGGTGCGAGAGAATCGTGAGGCGGAGTGATATCTGACACATAGTCCGTGTTGCCGTCGTACGTCCCTCTATCCGCGAACTGGGAACTACATGTAATGTTGATTGCGGAATTGTCGATGGAAAAGCCTATATTACTATACTATACTGTATAAATCCGTAAGATAACCGAATAATATATATGATTCACGATCTATAGTCTCCTACAAGCTGAAGTAGGGCGTATGCTGGAAATATCTATACACATACCTGTACCATGTTTCCTGTGACGTCCGCTGTCAGATTTACTCTGCCGAAGCGTAAATGACAAAATTACATGTTTATTTAATAATCGTGTGAGCCGACAATGTGTTAATGTTCAGTCATTCCCTTCATACGTCCGATAATTTCCTCATATATTCATGCAACTTGGTATAAACAATACAGGATGATAGTCGCAAATCTTGTTTTTGTAAATACCGGGTATAGGTCATAAATGGATTTGAGTTCGTCGTTGATTGCATTATCAGAATGATTATGGCACAGACTTTATAGAGGTGTGAATGGGCGCATGGCGATAACTCAGAACAGCTTAGCCCTCCAGCCGAGAATTTCTAGGTTAATTAAGGTGAAAAATGGTGTAATTAAATATGTATATATTGTTATGGTAAAACATATATTAGGAAAGGGTATCCATTCATGTTTTGGTACAGTTTTTAAACTATTGAGATGTGAATAAGTTCACAAAATCACCATCAAGTTAATTTTATTGATTATAAGAATATTCGCGGCAGTGATTTCATATGTATATTAAATACATATCACAATGGTGATTGAATCGCATATAACGGTTGGATTCGCATATGTACGATACTTTTTTATTTTAATTTTACATTTTGATAAATGAACTATGATTGATTCCAAAGGGAAGCTCAAGCCAGAAACCACCTGAATATTATATAATTTCATCTCATACTGGATTAACCAAGCTGGCAAGAGAGAAAAATTTCTCGTCGGAGTACGATCATCGGTTAAAAATTTCGTTTTTTTCTCGCAAAACTGAAGATTTAAATGTGGGATTTGAAAACCTGTCGGACAGAGAAAGACGTTTTATATTCATATTGTATATTAATGCAGTCATTTCTCATATAGTATTATACACGGTGAGGGGCGTTGTTTGCTGCCTCAGCAACCAAGTCACGTGACCTGAATTATACAGGCCTTTTGAAACACATCTCCGAATCGTCAAGGTTTCCTTTTTAGCCAAAGGCGAGACCTCGATCATATTGCCAAGCAACCCGCTTTTCCCTTATATATTTTCCCTTTGTATTTATTAATTTTCATAATTTATTGAAAATATACGTATTCATCTACCATCAAATATCCCACAAGCCAGGCAACTGTGGGGTTTTGCACTTATAGACTCCAACTTAGGGAGTCGCACAACAAAACTCCCACCCAGGGAGCTCCAGAAAAGATTAATTCACACAACCAAACAAACAAGCAAAACAATAATGACAGTTGTGAAAAGTTTTACAAATAGGCCGCGCTATATATTAATAATTAAGTGCGTTCGAAGACTCAAAAGCCCCGTATGACTATGTTGTATTCAATACAGCGCCATCTATGTACACAAGGAAAATGGTGATCTTTGGGCAAAGAAAACACACGAACAGCGAAAATCTGACGAATCAACTCAAGGGAGAGAGAGAGAGAGAGAGAGAATTAAGGTTTAACGTCGCATTCAGCAATATTTCAGCTATATAGCGACGATCAAACAAAATTCTAAGTATTCAATTCAAAAACTCGGTAAACTAATGCGTTAAAACAGGTACAAACATTATGAACTCAAAATTTCAGCACGCACAGATGCCAAAAACGTTCACGAAAAATACTACACAAGAAATCTGAAACAATACCAGCTTTAAAACACAGAAATACTCAGTACAAATGACTCAATCTGACTATATCCGGGCCTGTGTCCCGTAAACAATATATGTAAATATGAAGTTATAATTATATGTATATATCGTTCACCATTATTCCTATGTATATATGTATATATTTTTTTCAATTTCTTTCAATGTCCCCATCGTATCTATATAACCGTCAACTGAACTGAAACACGCTGTAGTTTAACACAAGGCAAAGAAGAATGGAAAAAGAAGAAGAAAAAATGATAGAACTTATAGTTTGACTGAAGTGTTTATGATATATAAACTCGAACGTGTAATGCGGGTCAGTCAGGCTGAACCTTGCCGTACTACTTTCGGCTATAATCCTCAATCGTTTTTTTTTTCAATCGCTTATATTTTCTCGATTAAAAAACCATTCAATCGCGATATCGCTTTTTATTCGAGAAAATTTTCTCGATTGAAAAACTATTGCCAGCAGAAAAAAAACCCATTCGAGCAGCGATCGCGAATGAATCGTTTATTTTGAAGAAAAAAACCCATTCCCTCGCGCCTTGGAAAATCGCGACTTCGAGAAAATTTGACGAAAAATATTCATTCGCGAACGATAATTGGAAACGGTGCCTTATATTTTGTACACGTGGTCATTCATTGGAGAACATACATGTACAAGTTTTCAAGAATCATTTCAATATTTAAACACAGTGTCTTTTTTTCTTCGAGACTATTTGGGAACGCACGAGTGAAATGAGCTACTGTTATATTAGCTATTCTATCCTTTGTGTTCCGACCAATTTACTTCCAAGCTTTTTGCCAAAAGATCGATTATACCATAATCTTTACGATTAGTTGTAGGATAAAAAAATAATAATACACTGTTATATAAAATTGTATTCCGTGGAATTGAATAGGGCTACCTTTTTTAGTCAGGATACACGTAGTGTGAATTGAAACTTGAAAGATGATTCAAGGAAAATCCCCAGAATTATTTTAACAGATTCATATTGTAAAGATGTAGAATAGATTTGGCGGAACGTTTGTTCTAGTTTTCTTTGGATAAGACTGTTTTCTTGGCATTTTTAACCAGCGCAAACCAGTTGCAGTCTATGGCGGAAGACTTTTTCTCAAAGACGATACTTGTATTTCTACCAGTTCAACAATTCTTTGCAAAACTATATCTTCAACAGGATTGAATTCGTGAATCAGACTGCTAGCATCAGATACTACTTTCACCATGTGACCTCTTCATTAAATGTCCCAGCTTCCATAATCGAGAGGCGCTATTCACATAACAAAAAGACAGAATAAACTGAAATAGTGTTGCTCACAGGCTAGTAGTTTCTCCGTGATAAGACTGAGGCCTTCTGCAGTTTTTAATAGTGCTCAAAAGATACCGTTGTATTTATGTTGTCCAAGGATACGTTCTCTGGTATCCAACTATATTTCCAAATTCGTTCCCCAGCATAGAATATCTTTCAGTCACGCGCTAATTCTTCATATGACAAGCATGACGATATCTGACCTGATGTTAATATAATTCGATGGCCGTCGACTGAAGATTGGACGCAGCTAACGAGCGTTGCACCCAGTCACTCATGGAGTTTGATACAGAATAGTAGAATTAAACCACGTGGAGTCCTTCAAACCGGACATACTCCCCAGCAGAAAGTGGAATCCTCATTGGCGAACTGGATGTGATACATGAAAATTGTTGACCGCTTTCTTCTTGCAAGCAACTAGCTTGTGTTTATATTTAATTACGCTTGCTTGGTTGTGGGTGCTGATGGCTTTATATGACATTCGATCATGTCCAGTCTTGCGTTTGTACCTGGATGAAAATCAAATGAAAGTAGCATGTATCGTATGACGTCATAAGGTCAATTCAGTAGACTTCATAGCTACCTTGATTCATATGATGAACGCTTTTAGCCCAATTCTTTAAGTGGTTGGTTACCACTACGGCCTAAAATGTTGATGGTAAAGCTCTGTGAATAACAGCCTGAAATTGAAGCACAACTTGGAAAGAGCATATCTAAACATCATATATTTTAAGCATGTTGTTTTTTGGTACCAATCGTGCTCAACTGAATAAGAGAATCTAAGTGATAATATGGATTTTTCAATGGCATTTTGGGATCAACAATATGCAATCAAATTTGTCATCTTTTACGGATTGAAATTAGAAGATATTGTTTGTCATTTAGAAAGTGACCGTATATTTTCAGTATTTTCGTTATTTTGGAATTACGCTATCTTAGTATAGCACAGATTCTACTGCTGGAAATTGGGCGAGTTCCGTGCGGGATTCGAACCAGCGACCCCCAGAGTAAGGCACCTAATCGTCAGCACTATATGTCGGCGATCTAATCCACTCGGCCAACGGGCCTCCCATATAAATAGGAGTAGCAAACCGGTAGTCTTGAAAGCGAACATACAGTACCCCTCTGATGACCGTAATGACACAGCTCCCATAGCTGAACACATAAGAAAAAACTTTTTGTCATTTAGAAAGTGATCATATAACAATATTTTCGTTATATTGGGCATAGTCTTACTACTGCATGTATGTTCGTTACCAAGAACTAGCCAATAAGACGTCTGACAGGACCCAAGTGATGTGAACATGGTACACGGTATCTTATCAAAACTAACCATTGACATATTTAACAGGGAACGACAGTTCACATTTTGCATCCCTTTAAAAGCTAAAATATAACAAACGACTATGAAGGTACGTTTTTGTGTGTGATGAAGACGAGCATACAGGTCTTTCTTAGCCTTCAGGACCCGGATCACAGCTGACCTTGCAATACCCTGCATATAATCCCTTATCTTAATATCCTCGGCTCTGTGGATATCCACAGCCGAATAGAGAATGGGGCTTTCTGGCCTGAATTTTTTTTAACCCCGGAACTCTGAGGATACGAAGCCTGTCGGGATAGGTTTAGCTTGGCCAGCTCTCCTATCAGTATCAAGAAAAAGTCAGAACAGTTTCCGGTATCTGATAAATCTTGAGGGTGTGAAAAATGATTTCCACTATTTCAAGTATTCTAATGTCCTTATACTGTTATTACAAAAGTTACTCTCCCAACAGCTTAATTTTAAAATTGGAAGTTGGTATCTCCCCCTGTACGCGAGCTGATGCTACTTCATGAAACCGGGTGACGGGTATTCTTCACCGACAAAGAGAACATGAGTGTAGCTTTAACAAATTACAAATATAAAACTCTGCTGTCGTGTATAAACTGTCGACGGTGGTCGCTTTATTCATGTAGACGTGGCTTTTTTTTATTTTTGAATTCGGTACGCACGTGTCAGAAATGAGTTTGACGCTATTTTGACAGGCAAAATCATCTTCAGTGAAACAATTGTATCAGATTCACTTCGCCGCTGTTCAAAACCGGCAATCCGAAATACCACAGGGATATGATATAACGCCAAAGATATCTGTTAAAGGCATTTTAAATAAATCTTCGATCTCAACCTAACATTCGTTAACTTGCTAAAACCAGGCTTCAAGAGAGAATCCAATCTGAACTGGTTTAATTTCTCTGGGTTAATAAAGCAACAGGAGTAACATTTCCATTTCAGCTGTCAGTTATTAATATTTTTATTGATTACAAAAGAATGTGCGCTATCCTGGTGTTTTCGTTCCTTTTATGAAATTAAAAAATTAGTGAAAACGTACAAATTTGTTGGTAATTGAAGAAATCTCATATTTTGATCTCATGCATCATCATTTGACGCCATTTCGCACGAGATATGGGACAAAATAGACTTGTTACTTTCTCTTGCCCTTAGCCAACCTCCATCTTCAACTCTTCCTACTAGATTTACTTCGCAGCGTTGGGAAGAATATAAGAGAGAGCTACATGTAGTTGAGTTAAATACGTAGACTTACAAAACTCATGACGTCCACTCAAAATGACATAGACTTATCAAAACTCGAGACATCCACTTCAAATTACGAGCACGATGGATCTATGTTGTAGGTATTTTCCCCTTCCCTGTGTCAAGGCGCATGCCATCAATCCATTGTACACTAAATAATTCGAATTAACAGTCATCCTGAACACTGAACTGCTCCATCGATTGAACTATAATGGCTTAGCCGATAAAACGCCGTGTAAAAGATATATTACAACACATATAAGGGAATATATATCTCTCCCCCCCTCTCTCTCTACCGCAGTATTACAAGCGTCTGGTCCGTCATCCATAATTCAGCCGTCGTCCATTAGAGAATATCCGCGTCCATAATCCAAAGACCTATTCCATATTCCATATAACAGTATTAGCACCAAATTCAAAAAGACAATCATAGTATACATAAACATAGGCTTGTTTCCTGCAAGAGAGAAGCGGTCAACAGTTTTCAATGATGCCGGCAAGACATCATGATGTTCCAAAAATATCAAATCCGTACCGCTGATCAGTATTCTTAATCCATAATATTCGTTGTAAAGTCGTCATCTAAAGAATGATGTATCTCATTCACGCTTTGATTGTGACTGTTCATATGAGTACCATGATGATCTTGAAGTACATGGGTTCATACGGCCCCTAGCCCCGGGTTAAGCGGAATTAGACACAAGTTACGAAACGTAACGCCATAGATCTTGCACGCTACGCTCGTATTTTGCTATCAGCATGCGATATGTATTGCCAAATTTTAGAAACTTTGAGTGGAGGCGCTTGGTGGTGTAGCCCTGTTTTATAAGTTTCTGCAACAATGTTTTATGACGTTGATTAAAATCACATTTAACACAGGATCTAGCAAATGCTACTAGGCGTGATATGTATACGCCATATGCAGGTCCCACTGGAATATTACTGTCCAGAAAGGGATAGTTTACGATGTCGAAATTGTAATCATCTCTTTTGTCATACAGCCATTACATATTTGTACAACCTGCATTGCAATTGATATATTATTATTTATATCAAAATTTAGTGTAATTTATACTCCTACTAAAGTGAATTTCATAATGATCACAGTGAGGCTATAAAACAACGTATTCGCGTCTCAGTTCTTGTGGTGCTTGTGCCAACCCAAAACTTATCATAGAATGCGAAACCCACAATGCCGTGGTTTATCGATGTTCTGCTGAAAATCTAGATCGCCTTATACGACAAGTCTTCTTGAACCAACACAATGACACCAACACTTCGTGAGAGAATTCAACCGTCAATTTCGAGATTGCGTGTCGCACTATTTTCTGTGCTATATAACTTCTGAGAACAGATATTGATCTAACGGCAAACAAGACAATCCAACCCGCTGCTCTTATCTCAACTGTAGAAACTCATTCCACAGACGTTGATGTATGATCGGCAGAAAGAACTCAGTTGGAAGGTATTGTACAAATCAAGTGTTCTAAGTAGGTGAAGTGACACCTTCGCAATTGAATGATCTATTGGCGGTAAGAGGAACGGCAATGTAGGCTTCGGAAATCGGATCTCAAGAACAACACTCAGTGGCAAATGTAAATTTAAGGTAATGGTCGGGGACACAGTGATGCTAAGGTAACACTTCCTCAAACAGAACATAGAGAGTACATAAAAGCCCATAAAAGCAACACGCTATAAGATATACTCCAAACTAGAAAGATTGCAATATAACGATATCCGTTTCCTCTTGTATTATATCTTCTTTCTAGCGAAGTCTGTGGAACGAATCTGATGACGACGACTATGATACCTCTCAGGCAGTATGCAGGATACTTTTCATGCTGTATGTTCATGCTTCTGATAAGTAAGCAACAATTCGGGCATCAGATCCAATTGATTCGGCTTCCATTGCCGTTAGAGAATTTTCTAGCGAAGGACTCAGAGATTCTCTTTGTCTGATCACTAAACTACAATTGCAATAATGGTACATTAGATCCTTGCAGCTAACAAAATATAAATACGTGTTGATACCCATTTGGTCAATCTTTACTATCCCGGAATGTATCGACACCACGTAGTTTAACAACTACATAAAATATCTTTGTGACTTAAGGTGTATTTCTTCAATGGCATTTCTATTTTTAAAGCTAGAACATTCGTTGATTATTCTATTTATAGATCTAAGTTAACCAGCCAAGCTAACTAGAGGCAAAATGCCGGCAAATTGATTCTTCGTGCAGAAGAATGCATGAAGATAATCAGTGAATTAACTCCTCACTGGTAAACCGGTCTTCCATTTCTGATTATGTTCAGGGTAATTCTACTCGTAAATGAAATTACTAGAATTCGTAAATTGGGTTAGAGGCTATTCTGACTTCGAGTGATTAAATCCGTTCAATCCTGCGCACGTGTAGAATGACGTACCTGTGCCATTTGCTTAAGAATTTCAGGTGTCAGTACGCCATATCCATATGATCATTTGTTCGATATCCTATTACACGATTAAGTCTCCTAAATAATTCATTTCAAATACAAATATTTTCTTGTCTTCCGAACTAGTCCGACTTTCAGCTAGCTTCCTCATACAGATTCGCAACGAATACTTAATTTGTGGCATCGAACATTAGAAACATCATCTCCATGAATTGTCCAGAATTTTTATATGTATCACGACAGACATTCCAACATTAAAATATCCTTGGGCATTGCAAGCTCTAATGTCACAGGTGCTTGCTATAGGTCATCCTCTAGTTCACTAACATCTCATCGCATTTTTCTGACGTTCTGTAAATATATCCTTGCAGTGAATCACGAGGGAGACATTAACCTTTAGTCTGTTTATAGCAGGGCTCTCGTGAGCACATGAAACTTAATCACCTCGAAGTCTAATCGGGTGGGTACTGTCATCTGTTTCGATCACGAACGTCACCTCGATAACAGTTGGAGCACAGTTTACTGGAGTGACGGGGTACAAGGCACGTATAAATCCCATAGGTTTCAGGTTCTCTCGTCTGGCATTTTGGATATCAACAGTATTATATTCAGTGGAACTTTCGATTCCAAATAAATACCTTACCTCTTTTGGAACTGTTCAGTTATGAAGTGGGTTAGCAGATCTACACAAAAGACATCAAATACGACATCTATTGGTCAACAGTCGTCCGTGAATAATTTCCGCATCCATAATCGAAAGACTTCGTGCGTACGACAATACTATCACCAAAATCCATGCAGGATTATCTCATTATTATATCTGCACCGAAATCCCTGGTAGCTTATACGGTTAGTTCCACATGCATTCTTGTTTTAAATGCCTTTGTTTTGCATACTGAGCACTGGGTATTGCCCAACATTCATACATAAGATAATAATTCAATAATATTCACGCGATAACATGTCAATGTACGTCGCAAGTGTGTGCGTTCCATCAATTGGTCATTATGGTTCGCTTGCCAAAATTCACCAAATCGACCTTGTGGAGCCACTCTTCATTTTGTTAGAGCGCTAAATTCGAAGACGGATCAGAGTGAAGACGTCAGATTAGACGTTGAGTATTCAAGTATTCAGTCGTTGACCATAAAGAAATTTCTGCGACAATATTCGAAAGGCGTTTCGCGGTTGACTGCACCTATTTGTATATTCGAAAAGAGAGAAGCGGTCAACAATTTTCAATGACGACAAGACATCATGATGTTCTATTGTTAAAATCACTGACGTGCGTAATCCAGATGATTTTGGAGTAGTTATCTAGAGTAGAATGTATCTCGAACACATGACCTTCGAATGGTCCACAGCCCCGGGTTAACCGAAATTAGACGCAAGTTAGGAAATATAGCGTCAGAGATCTGATACGCAATTTCGCAAAAAATGTTCTGTGAAGAGATTCGATCATAACTAATGGGCAAAACGCGTGCAATTATTTTGGCATGACATACATTATTGCGACTCTATATAATTCACACTCAAAATGCATTCAAGGAGTAGAAATGCCTTGTTGTCTGAAGGCTCTACAAATTCTTTATCAGTGGATGAACAGATGGATTGGCAGATTTGCCTGTTTGACCAGTTTACATTACCTTAAGAATAGTTGCCTTGTTTCAGAATGGTCTCATGAAGCTGAGTGAGAATTGCAAGCACAAAAATAGACCACTTGAACGAATCTGTTCCGGTACTAACCTTCAGAATTGTGAAGAATGACTTATTGTAGAGTACATCAGCTCAAGCGTCATATATCCACTGCTGTCCGGAAATAATTTTGCAAGACAAGTAATTAGGGCCGTCTCATTTTATCGTATCATTTGGAAAGGCATCCCCGCCAAAAATAGCCAGTGTCGTACATCTCTGATATACATCTCCCTTAAAGGTAACATAAAAACAACGAGGACACATTGCATCCAATTTTATTTTCAATGCTATAGCATACGACAGATTCGGTCATGCATGTTCTTTTGCAAATTATTTGTGGACAACGGCTGCCTCTATACACCGAGATGGATAGTAGGTTTAATTGGTTGACCAATGTATCTGCCATAATAAAGGGTTAGTTTCCTTCGTTTCTCTGTTTAAATTTGGCAGGCGGTAAAGTAGGTTGAATTTGAATGTCTCTGTTATACAGTTAATTTGTGCGATGTTCTTAGTGGTTGTTTCTCACTGTATTCTTTGGCTGTTGGAATAAACTTGCAATTTTGTAACTGAATGTGACCGTAAACATTTATTGAGTTCGAAACTAAGTGGTGGGAATAATATTAGTAATCGGATATATTCTTGTCATACTTTTTTCTTATTGTACATTTTCGGATAGCACGGATTATCGCTTGCATATTTCCTCCAGGACATTTAATATACTATTTACAAAACGACTCGTTGGTGGGACTGAATACAGAGATTTAAATATGTTGTTCCGGTATCCAAAAATTTTCTTTAAAAATAGCATTTACAGCATAAGCAAATAACAGTGATCGTCGTGTCAAAACAAAAGAGAGAAATATGTGTCA
This sequence comes from Hanleya hanleyi, assembly GCA_036873755.1. Lineage (NCBI taxonomy): Eukaryota > Metazoa > Mollusca > Polyplacophora > Lepidopleurida > Hanleyidae > Hanleya > Hanleya hanleyi. Next base: position 79,491 of record JAVTVY010032424.1, read on the forward strand.
TTCAGAATTGTAATAACAGTGTTCCGCTAAAGAAATGGCATGATTCACAAAGACTTCCAGGACATTAAGCATGTTAAATACTTTTTGCACGTTCGCAGGCATGGAACTGAAATCTCGGATACCGTATAATTATTTGTGGTCCTTAGCTCATCACAAATTCATCGTTTCCCGGTAACTGTCAGCAGAATGAAAAACTCGCTGGCGTAATCTAGCACAGCGACGCCGGTATTCTCATCCGAATAACCTGAGGTGAATTTTAATATAACGTTCATTTAAAAAAGTTGACTAATATGTTATTTCTTCAGTGTTTTACATTGAACTTACACAACTTTCACAACACAAAAATATAACTACTATTATATAAATAAGTATTGGAAATTAGAAGCCTTAAATGAGGAAACTTCAAATAGTCACAAAGAGAGTTTCCCGTCTAATAGTCTTAATCCAACCTGGCCTGGGGGTGCACTTTCCGCTCCCCTGTTGTTGTTGTGTTTTTTTGTTTTTTTTTTGCTCCTATCTCCGAAACGACGAAAAATTGAGCTGATACTCCGTGACTTTGTAGCATACCATAAAGGGGTCATTTTGAGCCTTGAGCATGGAAAAGTGGGTAAAACAAATAGGGCAATTAGGAATGTTTCTCTCCAGTACAGGCTTATGATCTAACATTCAGCCGCTGCCTGCAAAATAATTTCCGCGTCAGTAAATGAGTATTCTTTCATTCAAATGAATTTCCAAGTCGTTTTCTATAGCATAAATGTATTTCAGTTACGCTTTGATTGTGACTGTACACTTGATAACTATGAGATATGAAACAAGTGGAATTCAGTCGGTCTCTAGCGCCGGATTAACCGGAATTAAAATGTACATGAATTGAATTTGAATTTTGTTTTATTCACCAACACCGAAATTGATAACAAATTAACACATGATGTACTGATATATACACAGATGTCGATAAAGAAGAAGGATATGGTGATCGGCGGGAGAAACCCCCAGGGGGCTTGTGGCATCCCAGTATAATACAAAAAACATACACATTTACAAAAGACGTCAATTTATGTTTGTGAGATGTTGAGGAATGAAAAGTAATTATCTTATTATCACTGTGTCCTGTGTCGGCCCACGTGATTGTGACAGCTCTATCAATAATAAATCTATATATAAATAAATAAATTTTAGTCTTCTATACAGGCTTTTATGATGTATGCGTATATATTGTTTATATATTATTAGTAGTTAAATTATTATTGTTTGTTTCATGGGGGCCAGAATAGCATAGGTGTTCGTCACCTGATCGGACCACCCTAGTCATGTATATGTTTGCATGCATTCTGAAGTCAAATAAATAAATAAAATAGAAGTCTACCTTGTCTGTGGATGCCTTTTATATTCGTTCCCGTAAATTATGGTTCAATTATCTGGCAATGCCTTCATTAAACTTGACAATGCAAACACTCAAACATATGCAAACATATCCGTATGTCGATGGATCAATGTGAATTTTCGTAACTGATGCAATAATAATGAACACGCTTTACTGAACATCAGTTGTTGTGCTTGTCTGACTCAAATTGGGCACCAGTTTCTTTGGGTCGATTCACTCTGAGTTCTTCCTATGCTTATCTTAGGAAAAATTAACTGATTCCATATATTTATCAAGATAAGTATATTGGACTTTTTAAAATAAAAGCTCAAAGCAGAATATTTATCATATTTATGCCAAAATATAACTACATATGCATAAACATGGCGAAAAGTCGGAAAGAAACGAGTCAGAACTTCCGCCCCTGACGAGGTAATCCAGCACGTTCAATAATAACGAATAAATACATTGAGGCCTATTGAAAAGCAAAATGTTAAATGGCATTCTTTCCACATTTCCATCTGAGCTCGCGGGTTTTGGGTTAACTCAGAATTCGTACACAGCTAATTGGACAGGGACAACTCAAGCTAATCTAGTCTTTGAGAAAACATCGTTAGCGGCCTGACCTATGAAACATGATTTCTGACAAGGCAGCAAACTCATTTGGACAAATCGCATTTCATCACAAACACATTTATTAGTTTTCAACCATACAGAAACATGATAGGTAGTTGCGAAATTACAAAAAAAATAATCTGTAAATCCAAATATTGCCAATATGCCCGTAGACTCTAGATATTTGCATAATTTAATTCGGACTGCATACAATTACTCACGCAACACTTACTCCTCAGGCCACCATGTGCTGGTTAGTTATTGCCAATTGGATCCTCAATATTCAGTTAATAGTACTACATCTACCTACCAAGACAGAACTTTAGAATCAACTTACTCTTGAATAACGTGTTATTAATATTTTCCGGAGTAGCTCCTCCAGACATCTTTTCTCTTAACAAAATTAAACACCGACGTTGTCAACTTCCCTTCGTAATCATATATCTAGGAGATCAATATATTTGACAAATGAGGAATTACTTTCATATGAGTATCGACTCGTGATGTACGGACTGTCAAACAAATGTTGGTGGTCCAGCTATTAACGGGTAATATGCGAGTGCTTACTACCAGGATTCTCGAGTATAGGTTATATGGAAATCTAGAGTGTAACAACGCAGAATACAATATGAAAGTCTTCCCAAATTCATTCAAAACTAATCCCTTAATGGTTTAATATTAAAGTGAGACGATATACATGTAAGAACTATTATCAGTTTAATATTCAATAGAGCGCCATCTACCTGCACAAGGACTATGGTGATCTGAGTCAACCAAAATGAGCTGACCAACACAAACAAATACCACCGCGAACAGCGAAAATCTGACGAATCAACTCAAAATTTCACCCTGCACAGATGCCAAAAACGTTCACGAAAAATACTACACAAAAATCTGGAATAATGCCAGCTTATAATACCCCAGAAATACTCAAAATACCCGAGACGAAATTGCACGTGCAAATCATTCAGTCTGATTACATCCGGGAACCCCAACTGGCTCAATGCCGCTAGGTTGATAAAGCTACAGGAGTGACATTTCCAATCCAGCTGTCACTTATTAGTATTTTTATTGATTTCAAAGGATTTTGTTCTTTTCTTTACGTGAAAGGCGTGCGCTTTCCTGATGTATTGGCCCCTGTTATTAAATCAAAAAATACTTTAGTGGAAGACTAGAAATTTGTTTGTAATTGAAGAAATCCTATATTTTTATCTGCTACCTCATCATTTGACGCCAGCTCGCAACGAAGTATGGGACAAAATAGACTTTGAAAAGAATATAAGAGAGAACTACATGTACATGTAACCGAGTGCAATGCGTAGACTTATCAAAATTCATGACGTCCACTCACAATTATGTGCACGATGTAAACATTGAAGATATCAGAACGATTTTGTTATCTACAAACCCACGTAAAGCATGTGGAGCAGATGGGATATCAGGAATTGTCCTCAAGGAATGTGCACGGTGTTCTCTTCTCCACTGGGATATAGTTAGTGTTTGGGGGGTGCAGTTGGACCTTGTTTTCGATGGTACAACTTCCAGATCATCCCTTAACAAACATCTCCACAAAGCTGTTCTAGCCGGCTCGCAATTGGTAATAAATAAAATTGAAATCCGGATTAACCGGGCCAATAGCTCAATTCCTCCCTTCAAACTGACGTTACATGACGAAGACTAGGAGCAAGAAATCACTGTCTTGTCTGACGCCTGAATTATGTGTCTCCAGTTTCGATCATCCTATACTATGTTTGTTGGGCCTTGGGTCAGACTGGACCGACTATTAAACTCCAGTCAAACTGACCTTAACAGAATATCTCTATCCGGAGTGGGGGGCATTGGCGAACCTTCTAATACTACTAACGGATGTGACCAAGATGTAACAAAACATCATATTGTTCAAGTTTTATCCTTATCTTCCTCCTTCTTTCGCCTACTGGAACATTGGGTATGACATACATTGTGCATTATACTCAAGAAAATAACTCAAAAATTCATTTGGATGAAATAATACTGATCAGGGATAGAGGATTCGATTATCGGTATACCACGATATCTTGTCGGTACAGTGCAAACTGTTGTCCACTTTTCTGTTGTAGGAAAATAAATTTTATTTACAGTTATATTGGTATTTCTTGCCTGCATTGTTTTGGTATTAACGTTTGGATAATGGCATTATTTATAGACGACTGTCGGCTACTGAATGTCGAATCCGACGCGTACATTTGAAATAATCACCTGATGAAATCTCTGATATCGTATGTATAATGAAAAAAATATTTTCTAGAACAAACTATGTTACAATGCGCAGATAATCCTTTGGTTGAATGATTTCAAAACACATTATCTTTCTCGTCAGACAAGGCAGCCAGTTCAATATTACTATCAAGCTGAGTGTCTTTCATGTATGCCAGGTCGCTTCGATCATCACCGTACGCGAGAAACCGATGATGATACGGTGCAACGTTGCCAATTCATGATTCGAATGCATGTAAAGGTATGCACCGCTTGACTTCAACATATGGGAAAGCAGCCACGAGCTGCGACGAAATATATCTACTGGCGTCCCAATTGCATATAGAGCTGAGGACTTTACAGAGTATTTAGCGAATACAGTTGCTGTGGCAATTCGTAATCAATTGTCACTTAGATTAACTGCATCGACGATGGAGCATGAATTCATATCTTGAAATTGGCATGTCTGCGAGAACTTAGATAGCCCCAAATAGGAACGCTGTAAAATCAGAACCGTTGTGAATTTGTATGCCTATATTTGAAATATTATGCCCTCTGACGTTAAACCTTAATTCTCTCTCTCTCCTGTATTTATTGATGGATTACTTTAATATGTTATATAGACCACTTTCAAAGAAATTTGCCGAGCTCACTTTCCTCAAATATATCCTGGAAACACAGCAAATCGCTATTCCAGACAGGTCTCTCGGATTATTCCTTCATGTCATCGTTGGATCTCATACAGAAATAGATACACCCATCTCTCACCAAAAACACACCCAATCCATGTATTTTAGGAACAAAATGGCTGGTACTTTATTATGTCACATAATCGGCGTATAGTGGACGAAGACGTGCTCACATATAATACAAAATATTTCCAATGTTATACCCTGTTGGCATTTATGCATTCATTTTGGACAGTATGGCTGAAGGATCTCTATTAAATGATCAATTTCCTCAAAATAGATTAGCGATATCGACATTTTTATTAAATTTAGAAGTATCTCCATAATTCAGCGAACTCATGAATTAATTCCATACAGGTGTCACACAGTTTCAACATTTGATGCGACTGAAATGTAACATTTGAAAGACATTATCCGAATGAGAACGACAGATAATGTTCGATCTATCTGAAAGGGATGCAGACGTGAAGGATGCCTTGTCCATGATTTTTAAGTTCAAAAATCTCATAGTTTGTTTAGTTTTTCAATCTTGGGATTAGTAAACTCACTATGATTGGCTAGACTCGCACTTTATGAACGTTTCAATAATCGTAAAATTAATTTTTAGGGAGTCCCCTACAATCAGCCTTTCACCCGCCAATTTTATTTTCTTTCTCACATCAAATCGACTACCGAACTGACTAAAGTGAGAACGTAAATTTTAAACAATGAAACATGCTCATATAACCATGATGAAGTAACCATAGTTCGGATGTTCGTGATCTAACATAATCATAATTGGTCCTCAGTTTCTCCCTCAATGTTTTCTTTGAAATAACAGAAATTCTCGCTGAATCTCGCGCATCTGTTTCACAAATGTTCACATGGGTCGATAAATAGTTCGTAGTACGACGGTTTGGTATATTATCGTAGTACCTTCCTGTCTACCCATTGCACGCCGTTCCGTTCACATGTCGAATAGGGTATCGAAGTGCGGTTAGATTGTTTTCCTGATGGTCCAACTTCTTAAATTGTTCCCTAACTATCGCCCCCATAAAGCTGTCCTAGCCTGATAGCAATTGGTGATAAATGGCATCTAAGTCTGGCCTAACTAACCCGAGGGGCCAATTTCCCCTTTCTAACCCACATTATAAATGATGGACGATAGGAATTAGAAATCAGTGTCTTCTCTGGCATCTTGACTCAGAATTATGCGTCTACTGTTTCGATCAACCACTACTGTGTTTGCTGGGCCTTAGATCCGGGTGGATCAACTAACTACAGCCTGACCGACCATCACAGAATGTCTTTATCCGGAGGTGAGGGTTCTGGTGAGAGTGCTAATACTACTCACTAATGTGAACCGCTCATGTGTATCATAGACAAACAGCATTATCATCTTGTTAAGTTCTTATCTGTATCCTTCATCGAACGAAAACTGTTACTGATGTCATGTATTCCGCGTATATTAGAAATACTCAAGTGATTACGGCTCTTCCATTACGGCCTTATAAAATTTGCAATGTCTATAAGAAACACTGTCACTGTGTAGTGGTAATATAGAAAATGAATGCGGTTAACTCTAGTTGCAACCTTGTAGATGATCACGTGTCCCTGATAAAATCCCTGCTTTGGACGGGAATTGAAATTTAGATAAGCCTCTTAGTTGAATTTATCAAAATACCAGATTTACTAATTATAAAATGAGGCGATTCCTGGTTTTTAAGTCACAATTTGATAGACGAAAGATAACAACATACAAATGAATGCACAGTACATGTACAATGTTATTGAAGACTGATATTTATCATACAAAACCACCATAGCTTGCAATTCTAAACATGCATAAATTGTTCAGCACATTGGATAATTAATTGTCTTCCTCCAGTGCTTGTGTTATTGGGAGATAGATGAGTGCACTGTAACCAAGTATACAAATCCAAAAATAACATAGCTACAATTGTTTAGTCCCTTCGCCCTCTGTTTTAAATAAACATGGATTTCCACATTGTCGAAATATATTATACACATGAACCAGGCAACATGCGGAAGATATTAAAAAAGTAAAGTAGGATAAAGCAAACATCATTTGAAGTAACATATCCTCGTGAGACCAATTTGGCACATTATATCCAGGTCCTTCCTCTTCTGAGCCAATTATTATTGGACAAATATCGTAGACAAATCGCTCAATAAAACACCAGACAGAACGACAGACAGTCATTGTACGTGCACTTTCCGTTCCGGAAAACGTGAAGACCCATGCATACAAAAGCATGAAAATTGTATACGCATTTTACACGGCCAATAAAATTCTTCTTTTCGCTGGCGATGGAAGTGTGTAAACGTTAAACTACTTCCTTGTTAGCCCGCGCTATCCACGCGACGAGAAAAAATCAGAATTCGATTCCTCTTGCATATTGGTATGTATAAATGGCCTAGGCCATATGAACAAGCATATCAACCCGTTCCAATTTCGCATATATTGCATATATTTCATCTCTATACAAATTTCAAGTATTCCTAGTGGTATGAAAGTGTAGTTAGGTTGTTATCCGATGGTCCATATTTTATATCGACCAATAACATGCCCATTGTTTTGCATATATTTGTTCATATTGTGAAATAGTGATTTCTTAGCCACCATACTTTCACGTAAAGGTAGACTTCTTAGCCAACATATAATTTGCATAAATTTCGACTTTTCATTCACCAATTTTATATAATCTAATCTGAATGCATGCAACCTTAAAAGTATTGTGATGTGCTGTGAGAAAACTATTTCCGAAATTCTATTTCATGACACTTTAGGTCAGTTATTGCGAACAAAACTATTTGTGAGAAACAGTTATGTAATTTCAATTTATACAGGATGATATAGAAACTGCTTTTGTAACTGTGCTGAATCGTCCTGAATGCGGATTTAGTTTTGAGTTAACTTGACCCTGTAATGTCATAGCATTGTATAAAAAGGGATGACCGGCACATACAGGCAGACTAATACCATTAGGTCTCAATGAAGACTAATACCATCAGGTCTCAATGAAGGCTAATTCGGCATCACGTCTCGATGATAGATGTACTATCTCCAGTTTTGAAAATGACCACTTACAAAATGGTCTGATGTTAATGAAGCTGTGTTGGTCTGCCTGCCAAGTACCGCCGATCATTCCTAAGTTAGGTGGAATGAATTTACAATAAATCGACTTAATATTCAGCAGACATGGACTCGTCGTTAATTGTTGTATCCTGTCTCATTTAAAGAGGCTACCAAGTCTTCGAGAAATCTCCTAAGCCGAAACTGAATCTATTATCTGCACGGGTTTTATAGAGACCATCACCCGAGTCTACAGACGACTTTGCATTACAACATCTTAAGATCGCGCACAAGCCCTTGTCGTCTTGAAGACCAAAAATTCTATAATCGCGAGTTTGCCCCAGGATAAAGAAAAACTTTTTTTGCATACAACTACAAGACCATGAGACGACAGCTTCAGACGATTGACCGAGGACACAGAGTACTAACTTTTGGACAAAATGGCTGAGCCAGTAAAAGTGCAGGAGCTCCAGGCCACTGCTCAAGGCATCGCGAAATTTGTGAACAATTTGCCGACTGATATTCAGGCCAAGGACAATCGTCAATTGCATAGAGAACAGGTAAAGGACCTTCCTTCCTTTTTGCACCTACTGAGGTCTTGCATACGGTAAGTCACCCAGACGGGGACGGTGACTGACGAAACATTTGGTGCCCTTGTTTGTTGACCATTGTGAAATGTGCGACCCTGTTCAACGCCTCCTTAAACTGTCTTGTAATTTTGACTGGACGGAATTCCAAATTGCTGTCCACAATTGCCATGATTGAAGTCCATAATCTCAGATCAACCCAAACACCGTTCCTTCCTATAACAGCGACATGTTTGTCCTCTTCCTTGGTGACGAGATAGCGTGTGCCAGAGACCTCTGGAAGGAGTCCATTCCGTGGAAACAGTATCTACAGGTACAGTTTGATTCGTTTTGCTTAACAGAGCCTTATAAATTGCTATAGTGATTGAACATGACTGTGTTGTGATATATTTCTGCCTGGACTTCCCTGAACTTTCTGTCTGACGTTGTAAAGTTCTCACTGATTGACAACAGTGCGTGTGATGAACGTTTTGTAATTTACAGAAATGGGTCATACCCCAACGAACTCTGAGACATTGTATTCTTGTAACTTTCTCGGAACATTCTGGACTGAATCCTCAGACAGGGTGGTAACAGGTATTGAACGCGAGGATCAACCTTAATTTTCTCTCGCTCCCTTGAACGATCATGTTATATGCGCCATGATAATGCCGTATATGAACAGTTGACATCTTTCGTATATTGTGCACGTTCTGTTATTATTGATAATGCTGCATGCCCAGTGAAGTTGGTAAATCAATGGTGAAACTGGTAGATTGCATGAACTCCTTTGTGACTAGTAAATTTAGTGATTTGCAGATTGATAGATCTAGCTTTTGACCTTTGGATGATAATATTGTGATGTGATTCCACAATGATATTTTGTTAGGACATTTATCCCGATTAGTTTCCATAATAGTGTAGCTGGTGAGCGTAACACTTAACGCATTTGGGCTAAATGGAACAAGATTGTCGCGCATCTTGATAGGTCCTTGATGTACTGAGTACATGCAGGTACCAGTGGTTGTAGCACATCAATGTTTAGTATGGGCTATGAAAGCCTTGTTGGTGGGGGCTCGTCCTACAATCCCCGGTTAGGCTATAGATGCATGGATATTTGTGAAAATGTGGTTATTTGTTTTTTGTATCATCCTGAATTTTTATTATTGTTGTTGTTTGGATCCTCAGATATAAGTCTAAGATGTTGGATGACAAATTGGTTTCAATTGACACGTATTGGCAACTTCCTTAAGTGCAATACATATTGTGTCGATGGCAACCATAAGTTTCTAGCTTTCATAATAAGTAAAATGTAAGGACCAAATGTTAACCTTCGGGATGAGGTCTGACTCAGCACTGATCATGCTATAGAAGTCGAATACTTGGTGATAACCATGGAAAATGTTTGAGACATAACCACAGGATAATTGTGTCTGTGTTTGAATGTTTTTGTTGCAACAATATTGAGATACCATGCAGTGGTATGAATTGGACATTGTGCGTTGTCATTTTGTGCAGAATACTTTTGTCATAACTGATCGAGCTTCCCCGTGTGAATCTTTTCTCTGACATCATAGTTTTTCTTGCAATGAAATGGTATGTTAATTCTGTTTCGAAATAATTTGCTTCTGTTTGTTCTGATTGACATTATGTTGCATGTAGGTTTGAGTTTTGACATTTTGATAAGAGTTAAATGTTATTTGTTTTGGCCATTTTGTTTTGATTTTTATGTATATGTAATGTTTTGGTAAACTGCATTGCTTTCCATGTAGTGTTTTGGCGAATTGTTGTCTTTCTGTGTCATGTTTTGTAAATTGTTCTGATTTTGTGTAATGTTTTGGGCACATTATTTTGACATGTGGCACGTTGTATCACATACCTAGAGTATTTGTGTTCAAACATTTTGATAACTATGGAACTATTACCTTGCGGCATGAACATGGACTATGGTAATTGAATAAATTGTTGCGATATTTGACCGATATTGCGGACCTTAGCTATTGAATACGGACTACTCTTTGACATTTGGATATCGTTTTAATCAATTATGCCTTTTGTTTTTCTACTTTGCGATGAATGAACTCCCTTCCGGTCGTGTCATCCATCTTTCATTGAGGGAAGATATGTGGAATAGTGATTTCTTAGCCACCATACATTCACGTAAAGGTAGATTTCTTAGCCACTATATAATTGCATAAAGTTCGACTTTTCTTTTACCAATTTTATATAATCTAATCTGTATGCATGCAACCTTAAATTTATTGTGAAGTGTTGTGACAAAACTATTTCCGAAATTCTATTCATGACCCTTTGGGTCAGTTATTGTGAACACAACTATTTGTGAGAAACAGTTATGTAATTTCAATTTATACAGGATGATATAGAAAATGCTTGTGTAAATGTACTGAATCATCCTGAATTTGACGAGTGAGTTTAGATAATGAGACATATAGCTGAGCAGCTTGTCTAAACTTTGTCGAAAGTTTGAGGATTTAGTTTTGAGTTAACTTGACCCTGTAATGTCATAGCAATGTATAAAAAGGGATGTCCGGCACATAATAGCAGATCTCAATGAAGACTAATACCATCAGGTCTCAATGAAACATCACGTCTCGATGATAGATGTACTATCTCCAGTTTTGAAAATGACCACTTACTAAATGGTCTGATGATAATGAAGCTGTGTTGGTCTGTCTGCCAAGTACCGCCGATCATTCCTAAGTTAGGTGGAATGAATTTACAATAAATCGGCTTAATATTCAGCAGACATGGACTCGTTAATTGTTGTATCCTGTCTCATTTAAAGAGGCTACCAAGTCTTCGAGAAATCTCCTCAGCCGAAACTGAATCTATTATCTGCACGGGTTTTATAGAGACCATCACCCGAGTCTACAGACGACTTTGCGTTACAACATCTTAAGATCGCGCACAAGCCCTTGTCATCTTGAATGTCGTAATCAGCAGAGATAGTGCCGTGATAACGCCGTGACGTGAAGTGAAGTGACACACATCGATCACATACATCAGTTATCGCTCAAACAACACCCATACAAACCGGCGTTGGGATAATCACTACATTAACCAAGCTCATTTTAAAAAGCCTGCTGTGATCAGCACACCATGGATACAGATTTCCGACAAGCCACAACCACCGGGAATTTCTCAACAAACTAGTCCTGAAACCCAACGATCATCAAAAGATGTTAAGGCCACGTGATTATCATGTTACCAGTTATAAATCCGCTAACTGCTGAAACAAGAATCCAGCATCGATGCTGAGTTTTTAACGGTGGCGGAACCCTGAGAACAAAGTACCGGGTGAATGCAAATGACCACCAATTAGCAGAAACAGCCATGTATACAATATTACCTGTATCTATATCCACTGATACAAAAGTGAAACCTCCATAACCCTATCAAGCTGCACACTAAAATTTCAGTGCTGGTGTTAAAAGTATGGCGTGTGTTCTATTTTGACAGCATATGGGGGTCTTTCCGGCAAAAAGTTGTAGCCTTTGACAAATTTTAACAACAGAGATCTTGGTGTTGGGAAACACTACAAGCTCGTTTCGAACACAGCACAAGTTCTGATTGTGTGCGTTTCTCATCTTTTGGGGAACGTTCCTTGAATTTAAATAAATATAGGAGTGGTTATCTATAAATACTGGAGTGCTTATCCATAAATAGAGGCGTTGATATCCATAAATTGAGGAGTGGTTATCCTTCAATTGAGGAGTGGTTATCCATAAATAGATGTGCTGATTTAATTCAGGATTGTGAACATCAAAGCTTATCAAAACAGGGGAGTTTCAATGCAATTGTTTATATAATGGTCAAAGGTAAGACAGCCTACACCAATGAGGGGTTATGGGCGTGAAATGTAGTTTTGTTGGTGACGTTATATCCGTTTACGTCTTCATGTATTTTCTTATGAACATAAATATTCTAATCTAACCAATTAGTATTCCTTATTCAAGCCGCACGGGGGGGGGTAGTTACATGCGTATAGTTTACACGGTTAAAAGAATAACAAATATTGTAGGGATACTCACCTTCAAGACCGTAAGTCCTTCAATCAATTTCTGTTGAATTTAACCCACAAGATACACTCTGTGTGAAATATCTCCAGTTCAAAATAGTAGCTTCATTTGATATTCACACTGTGAATGTTGTATGTTACACGGATTAAGTTCAAGACTCATCTTGTAAATCCAGTCATAGACGGCTATCACTGTAATAACACTTTAACTGTAATTTCCTAGTCTGCTATAACATGTCTGTTGTATCCCAGCAGCTCCTTCGAGAGAATAAAACATGAAAACAAATAAGCAAACATAACACAGGTAAAGTCATTATAAATATAACCATCATTGTCTTTGGAGATTCACGGTCAGGAGTTGTAACGGGTGACTTTGTGAAATTACGGTACAGCCTCCATCAAGCCTTTAGTAGGTGATATCGACTATGATCAGATCTACCCGTCCCTTGTACAGATATGACGCTCTATGCAACCCTGATGCTACTACCAGTGATATAATAAGGGGCTTTGGACGTCAAGCGGGACCATTATGATTATGCAAATGATCAGTTACTGTCAACACATGGAGATGGTAATAGCGCAGCTGAGCTGTTCCAGAAGGTTGTTCGGACAATGGGATATTGAAGCCGCCATCTCCACTGACACCTGACGCTAAAGTTCCTCGTTAACCGCCATGATTGATAACACTCAAAGTAAATAAGAAAAATGCCAACCAGCTCTCATGGTGCTTTGTGTATGCCTCTCAGATTTTATGTTCGGAGTTTGGTTTATTCATATATATTTCCGGTCTCTATTTCCAGTCTGGAAAGTATCACGTGATTGCAAACCACGGTCGAATGCGAATCCGTTAATTACTGTCTGGAAGATATCGGCGCGGGTCATAAAATTAAAAAGACGAATACTCCAGAATGCGGCAAGTGATAAAGTGGTATTTACACGTCGCTGGACAATATGGGCGATTGCTACATCGAAAATCTATTTAGGCGTGAAATATTGAATTTAATGAGTCAGTATGATTTGCCTTTCGTAAGAAAGGTTACAGTGATAAACTGGCCACGTATCGCTTTACTCGATACATTGTCTGTCCGCCGCTGGCTCTTATCTCATTGGCTTCAAAACAGAGAGGTTCCCATAAAATACGGAGATTTACCCTTGGTCCTGTCAATGGCTAGCTGTTGAGAATTGATGTATTCGATCACTGGTCCATAGCTAGTCCGATAGAATCTCGCGTCGTGTTGGGAGACCGTTCTCGCTGCTATACAAATGGACCACACATGTAAACCTGGCCATTATGTTATAAAAAATCATTTCCCTGAAACTTTGTCATACAGAAATAACTAATTAGGTCATTCATACGGGTGAAAGTTTGGAACCATTGCGGCAGGGAGTCTTGATCATAATACACGATTACGGCAAAAGTTACGCATTGATGAACGGCTACAGAATCCTTTTATGTTTGATCAGTGATGAAATATTTCAGATATTTTCTGAAAAGATTGATCTGCGTCTGTGTTGAAAGAATGTCCCATGCAGATGTATGGCCGATAACTGCCTGGACGTTGACGTAGTGGTAATTATATCATTATTCGACCCCGGGGGCACGGGGTTACGTTGTGCCGAACGTACTGAAGTGTTTCTCCGAAGTTAATAAAACTCCAACAATTCAATAGCTGTCACCTTTGGCATTTCCCCACTCAGCAGCGCAAATCTACTCCACAGATTCTCGACGAGAAGAAAAACGGTCTATGCTTTTATCTAGCCAATCTTCAGACGATTTCAAGATATTCCTTCCTCGGTCTGGGACATGATCAAGACAAATCATTCTCTAAATGCCTTTCGAAGGCTTCGGGGGATTCTCACAGCCTTTATGGTAATATTTGATGAAGGAGAAGGTTGAAACAGAGTCAAATAGTCCGATCAACAGAAAACTCTTGTCAGTTTTGGATGGAATCAGAGCCAGAGAAGCAAACAAAAAAAGGTTGCCAGGGCACTCGATCCCATGCGACCATTCAACTGAAATATTAGCCCGTTGGAAAGAAAATCATGGATACTTTGATATCGTCTTCTTATTAACAGATGAAAGAGGACGTATATCGGTTCCTCGGAGAATATCTAACTGTTTGACCAAAATCCCAATCAACCGTAGGCCCTAATAGAAAAAATGTTTGCCACAATGATGACGGAAAGGCATCGAGTAGTATTTTACGTTCAACCCATCAAATCCACAGGACGAACCCCACGCGTATCATATGCGGGAAAATATGCCTAATTGGACATTGACGTTACCAAATCAGCACCGTGAGAAGAAACAAGCAGCAATACACGTTTTCAAAAATGCTGGTTTCAAGCAAGAGATCACTTTATCGATGACAACATCGCTCTTGATTTCATAATTATCATGAGAGAAAACGAGAACCGAGCAGCAAATTTTCCGTTTGTGGATTGATTTCCATAACATATAATGACGTTTTATTGGAAGTGGGTATGCATAGTCACGTGCCTTTTACGACAGAGTGAATGACAATGTTCCTGGCTCCCTGATGTGTTCGCAGTCCTGGGATTGAATAATGGTGAAATTCCCTTCCACCAAATGTCTATACGTTAGGGACACAGCGTAGGCAGCCGTGGCACATTTATTAGTTTCTAAAACTAGAGTGCGAAGTAGTTTTTGAGGAAATGTTAGGAGAACGTGATCATAAGTAATTCAAACATCGCGAGCCATTGATATTGGAGTTATCCATGGAAGTATTGTGTAAATTTCTTACAATCAAAAGACCTACCCGCCAATCCATGGTACGAATTGCGGTTTACGCTACCCATAAAACTAACAGTTTCCATTTATTTTATATTAAACTTTATTTCGAAAGTTTTAGCATTCACTCGAGGCCCGGGAATAGGCTCAAACTATCGATATTTTTTTCTTTGCATGTTTCAAAAGTTTAATAAACCCATCAAGTGTTTCTGTTATTTTCCTTAAAAAATATTTGCAAACGTGAAATTTTATCTCTCAAAAATTTACTGTGGGGATTATCGCTCATTACTCACAGCCGGTGTTACCGCCTGCTGTGACTTCCGCACTTCGGCTAATTACTTGTAACTGCAATACACACAATTCACACGCTGGGCTCATTTATTATAATTAGTTGTTTTTCTACTACATTCATGCCGAAGCCGCCATCGTTTACAAAATACTGAACAGGAAATTATATGGTCTATCTCAGTGTTTTCGCACAACATGACAAAATAAACGAATACAAACACAATGCTCCGGTGGTCAACCATTTCCGAAAAGCATGTGGTATATGCAGATATATATATTGCGAATTTGCGTAAAGTGATTAAAGAACGTTTGGTCTATAATCCCTATATGTTGTGTGAGAATATTATGTCGTTATCATGAAGTAGCGGATAATAATTACAGATTATCATCTGAAAAGTAGATGATTTTTGTTTACACTCTATATCCGACATGTTATTTACACAGCTGGTACATACAAACTTGCTAATAACTTCTCTATTCTTCATCCGATTATTCCATTTTTGGGGAGCACAATATATACATTACAGTCTAAACGAGTGTCTCAGTTTTTCAAAATGTTGCCTTGTTTTGAAGTTATTGGAACTTGAAATAGACTTGGGACAAAATGGGACACATTTGTTTGGTTTGGAAGGTTTATTCTTCTCTATTTTTCATCCGATTATGTCCATTTTTGGGGAGCACAATATATACATTACAGTCTAAACGAGTGTGTCTCTGTTTTTCAAAATGTTGCCTTGTTTTGAAGTTATTGGAACTTTAAATAGACTTTAAATTTGTTTCAACAAATCAACAAGAGTTTAAAAAAAATGGGACATACTTGTTTAGTTTGAAAGGTTTATCATCATCATGCAAAATCTCGAACTCGTTACTTGTAAAATAATAAGTGAAATTAGCAATATAAAAAAAAGTTTATTTTTTTGGAACAAAACAAACTGCAACAAAACCGTTGAAATGAACGTAAGAATGAAATTTTTAATTTATTCGGAACGCCTGGATAGTGATCTTTAAAACATCACATAAATGAATCACATAAAACATATATGTATGTGAAGTGGTTGTGATGAAATGAGACAGAATACACGAGGGTGTAACAAGCGCTGTCTCGGGACTCGAGTCCTTAATTTATGAAACGTATATGGTATTTCCCTTAAATTTGTTGAATACATGTTGTACGCTGGTACAAAATAAATTTAAAATAATAAACGTATTTCTTCAATAGAAAACAAATGCAGTGCGTATACATGGGCAAAAGGTTCAAATTTACATATTCACCATTCAGGTCACTTACACAATAAATTCTTCAGAAATAACACTTTCGTTCGTTAGTTGTATTCTAGCGGCTACATGTGTGTTATTTCCTTTATCCTAGGAATGTTTCGCGCAAACATATGTCCCTACCTGCTCTACTAACATCATATTCATTTCTACGGAAGTTTTGTTCTTCCCGTATGATGAAAGTGAAATGCTCATATTGATGTTGTATTGAGATTTCGTTTATCATTTTCAGTCCGTGGTTAAGAGGAATTAGACAATGTGTGAGATAATGCTCAGCGGATTCGTCATCGGCATGTTGGAGAATCCCATTAATAACCCATTAACAGATCAGCAAATAGATCACCATTGGGCGAGCTGCATCTGTTTCGAAGGCAGCAAAGTAGGATATTATTTAGTCTTCTTCCTGCATAGTACTAATGTGGCAGATTTTTTATTCTATAGACACTGTCAAATTCGGTCTAATTATGTTGAGACGCATGATCCCACCTTCGAAATCATAATCATCGACCCGTCACTGGGACCAAACAACAATTCATAGTCGTTTTCAGGAGTCGCTAGTCTTGAATTCAAGGTATAAAAGATTTGCGCGCGCGTTTAATTTTGGCTAGTAATTCCTATCGCGCAAAAGCGAAAAAATAATGCATACGAAATTATAATACCACACAATTCTTTGGACAGAAAATTCGCTCTAACAGGTTTTACATTATGAAAAATTTGAAATCCATTCGAAACAATGAAACAATACTAACCGGAAAATCGTGTTTTGCTGGCATCATTGAGAACCGTGGAACGCCTCTCTCTCTCTCGTGCAAGATAGGGGTTGTGTTTTCGCAATTGTTACTGTATGCCTAATTATATTCTGGAAGTAATGGTGTTCTGCGTTTATATGTGCCTCATTGTTCGAGGTACACAGTCAGGTCTGTCAGGCATAAATAACAATTTTTTCAGCAGGCTTTTTTCCTTCATGCCTGCTTTGTTTATTACGATAACATAAAACAGTTTTCAAATTTGTTACCGGTATTTTTGGGATAATCATCTCAAGGAATCAAGACAAGAACATATAATACTGTTCAGTGAAAAGACCGAGATATCGGTATAATCTACTTGTCACCTGCGGAGATCCCAGGATAAACTGTCTGAAAGAGGTCCATGGCAGGTTTTATTGTAGACGGTAATGCAATATTCCAGCTAATAACATACCGCGGACAACGATCGACGCATAACATCAATACTGGTGTGAATGGCGACACAACAGGGCATCATCTGGCACACAAATCGATCATCAACAAGTTTTACACCCAAGGGCAACACGAAGGGAGAAGTGCTGGTTTTATGTGGATATCTAGATCCCGATCAATCGAATCGCAATTAGCAAGCGAAAACCCTCGTTTCTCTCTTATTCGTGAGGGGGAAGCATTTTTGTCGATATTTTTAGTCCGTACACGTGTTCTGATCATAAAAAGAAACTTTCTGGTCATGAAGAACTCACGATCAGGGAAAGAGTTTGGGTATAATTTTCGGAGTTACTTTTTTAAGCAAAAAGTTTCGAAAATTATTTACAATCAGATTTTGATCAGCAATATCATCCGCTACAGCTTTACTATTTGCCAAAGTTGCAATGATTATAGAACCGTAGCAATATTTAAACGCAGTGTCTTTTTGCTTCGGGAATATTTGGGCGCGTAAGAGAAAAAGAAGATACTAATCTATTCTCGAGGCGCCCGTGAAAGAGAGTTTAATAGCTATTCTTATCCTTTGTATTCCGACCAATTTAGTTCCAAGCTTTTTGCCAAAAGATCGATTATACCATAATCTTTACGATTAATCTTAGGGAAAAAATAGATCGTACACTATTATATAAAATTGCTGCCTGCGGAATTGAATAGGCCTGCCTTTAAGAGCCAGGAGTGTGGATTAAAACTTAAAAGATCATGCGAAGAAGATCATCATAATTATTTTAACAGATTCAGGTTGTAAAGATGTGGAACACATTTGGCGGAACAAAATTAATTTTAAGTCCAGAATGAAGTAGATCGACGGGATGTAGTCTGAAAGAGTTATATAAAGGAGAAATGTGTTCAGTGGGCACAGATATGGCAAAGTCATCTTCAGAAGCAAATTATTGAAACGAAATAGGATGCATACAGTGCGCAGATATTCTGGGATGCGGATCAGGCGCGCGCCCCGTTAGGACAAGTCTGAAGGGCACATTTAGGGCGCGCCAGGCTGGATGGGTGGAATTAGGGCAGAGCAACTGTACAGGGCGTATATGCGCAAGTAAGGCGAAGATAAAGCACTGAATAAGTCGCGTGTCCTGTATCTGTGAGGGCAAATTCCACCCATAGTTTCGGCCATATTCAGAGTTTCGCCCCGAGCTAGTGTGCATTTGTTTTTGTTTGGACAATATAAATGTAATAAATTCATCGAGCTAATTAAGTATCGCAAGACATATTCAACTGGAGCCTGCACTACAAGGCCACATCCTACGATGATGGGAGATAATACCAACCGTAAACTTGAACTGCCTACCGTAACTGGCAGTGGAAATCTCGCCAGGCCCTGGATAATTGAGCCATTAATTTCGCGAGCAAACCAACATGCAAGACTAGAAATATTTAAACAATTGACATTTTCAAGTAATTGGTAATGCCTATGAAGAATTTTAGCATCTGGATAATCAAATGGCAACGTGTACGATCTTTACAACAGAAAATCTTTGTATTATAGGCATACGTGGTGTTAGATTTTACATGCAGTATTCACATTTGCCATTTTACCTTCAAGATAATTTGTTGAAACCTACCCTCTTTTCACTTCCTGCGTTTCACTATTATTAAGTTTAAATATCCATATTTGTTAGTTTTTTAAATAATTAAAATAATCAGTGTTCTGATGCGAAATATATAGCAGCAAAACTACATAGTTACGTGTGGGCCTATCTTTATGTAGATATTTTTTTTGTTAATTCTCACCTGGTCCTTTCGAATGCACCTTAAGTTTATTTTATTCATATAATCTCTGGCATTACACATTGTAGTGCAACTAGAACTGACTGAAGAGAAAATGGAAGCCGCTAATTTGTCTGTATGGCCTGAACTATGAGTTCGAGATCCAATCAATTACAGTTTGGCCTACAATTGGATAAACTTATGTTTCATTTCATGGTAAAAACATGGATAATGGAACGACATCATACCAGCAGTCTTGGATCGGCCAAGCATCATTTTTACCACTGACAATACATATTTATTTATTGCCCATACAAAACTGTTAAATTAGCAATCAGACATTGAAATAAAATCAGAGGAATAGGAAGAACCATCGTCCCTGGTCATGGTTCGTCTGACAAAGCCGAGTCATCATAGAAGATGAACTCGGACGTTCCAAAACCGAGCATATAATCCCGTATCTAAATATCCTCGGTTCTGTGGATGTCCACAGCAGGATGAAGAGGAACCTTCTGCCCGGAACTTTTTTATCCCGAAACTCTGAGGATACGACACCTGTCGGGCTAGGTTTGCCGTGGCCTACTCTCCTATCAATATCTAGCGTAGGTGAGAACAGTTTCCGGTTCCTGCTAAATATTCCAGGAAAGGTGTAAAGATGATTCCTGTGCCGTTTTCCACTACTTCATGTATTCTAATGCCTTCGCAGCTATGGCAAGAATATGAGAGAGCTACATGTAAATGAGTGCAATACGTAGACTTCTCAAAACTCATGACGTCCACTCAAAATAACGTAGACTTCTCAAAACTCATGACGTCCACTCAAAATAACGTAGACTTATCAAAATTCATGAGGTCCACTCAAAATTACGAGCACGATGGATACAAGTTGTATGTATTTTCCCCCCTTTCCCGTGTCCTGGCGCATGCCATCAATCCATTGTAATTAAATAATTTGAATCTACAGCCATCCTAAACACGAAGATGCCTCATCGATTGAACTGTGATGGCTTAGCCGATAAAACGCCCTGTAAAAGTTCACTCTCTCTCTCTCTCTCTCTATCGCAGTATTGCAATTGATATATAATTATTTAGACCAAAATTTAGTGTAGTGTATACTCCTACTAAAGTCAATTTCATAATGATCACAGTGAGTCTATAAAAGAACGTATTCGCATTTCAGTTTTTGTAGTTCTTTCGCCAACCAAAACCTAATCATGGTAGGCGAAACCTACAATGCTGTGGTTTATCGATGTTCACCGAGTGTACCTCTGCTGAAAATCTAGATCGCCTTATGCGACAAACCTTCTTGAACCAGCGCAATGACACCAACACTTCGTGAGAGAATTCAACCGTCAATTTCGGGATTGCGTGTCGCAGTATTTTCTGTGCTATATAACTACCGAGAAGAGATATTGATCTAACGGCAAACAAGACAATTCAACCCGCTGCTCTTATTCTAGGGGAAACTCATTCCACAGAAGTTGATGTATGGTCGGCAGAAAGAACTCAGTTGGAAGGTATTGTACAAATCAAGTGTTCTAAGTAGATGAAGTGACACCTTCGCAATTGAATGATCTATTGACGGTAACAGAAACGGCAATGTAGGCTTCGGAAATCGCGTCTCAAGAAGAACACTGGGTAGCAGATGTAAATTTAACGTAATGATCGAGGACACCGTAAAGCTAAGGTAGCACTTCCTCAAACAGAACATAGAGAGTACATAAAAGCCCATAAAAACAACACGCTATAAGATACGCTACTCCGAACTAGAATGACTGCAATATAACGATACCCGCGTTTCCCCTTGTATTATATCTTCATTGTTGCGAAGTTTGTGGAACGGATATGATGAAAGAAGACTTTGATATCTCTCATGCAGTATGCAGGATACTTTTCACGTTGTGTTCTTGTGTTCATACATAGATTATTAAGCAACTATATCCAGTCAAATTAAATATGTGATGTACGCGTACAATCTTAATTTATATTGGTT
Organism: Hanleya hanleyi; assembly: GCA_036873755.1. Classification (NCBI taxonomy): domain Eukaryota; kingdom Metazoa; phylum Mollusca; class Polyplacophora; order Lepidopleurida; family Hanleyidae; genus Hanleya; species Hanleya hanleyi. The sequence continues at coordinate 101,330 of JAVTVY010032424.1, forward strand.
CTAATCCCTATTCCAGGTCTGTCTGATAATTGATTCCTTCTGATAAATAAGCAACAATTCGGGTATCAGATCCAATTTATTCGGCTTCCATCGCCGTTAGAAAATTTCCTGGCCAAGGACTTAAAGAGATTCTCTTTTCTGATCACTAAACTACAATTGCAATAATGGTACATTAGATCCTTGCAGCTAACAAAATATAACTACGTGTTGATACCGATTTGATCAATCTCTACTATCTTGGAATGTGTCTAGACCACCTAGTGAAACAACTACATAAAATATCTGTGTGGCTTATAGGTGTATTTCTCCAATCGCATTTCTATTTTCAAAGCTAGAACATTCGTTGTTTATTCTATTTATAGATCTGAGTTAACCAGCCAAGCTAACTAGTGCCAATTGAGGCAAAATGCCGGCAAATTGATTCTTCATTGAGACGAATGTATGAAGATAATCAGTAAATTAACTACTCGCTGGAAAACTGCTCTTCCATTTCTGGTTTACGTTCAGGGTAATTTCTACTCGTAGGTGAAATTACTAGCATTCGTAAATTGTGTTAGGGGCTATTCTGACTACGAGTGATTAAATCCGTTCAACGTTGCGCACGTGTAGAATGAGGTACCTGCTCCATTTGCGTAAGAATTCCAGATGTAAGTACGATATATTCATATGATCATTTTTTCGATATCCTAACTATAAACACGATTATATGTCTCATAATTAAAATAATTCATTTCGAATACAAATATTTTCTTTTCTTCCGAACTAGTCTGACTTTCAGATGGCTTCCCCATATAGGTTCGCAACGAATACTTCATTTGTGGCATCGAACATTAGAAACAACATGTCCATGAATTGTCCAGAATTTTTATACGTATCACGACAGACAGTCCAACATTAAAATAAGCTGTGGCATTGCAAGCTCTATTTTCACAGGTGCTTGCTATGGGTCATCCTCTAGTTCACCAACATCTAGTCGCATTTTTTTGACGTTTTGCAAATATATCCTTGCAGTGGATCACGAGGGAGACATTAACCTTTAGTCTGTTTACAGCGAGACTCTCGTGAGCTCATATCAAACTTAATCACCTAGAAGTCTAATCGGGTGGGTATTGGCATCTGTGTCGTTCACGGACGTCATCTCGATTACAGTTAGAGCACAATTTGCTGGAATGACGGGGCACAAGGCACGTATAAATCCCGTATGTTCCAGGTTCTCCCGTCTGGCATTTTGGGTATCGAAAGTATTATATTCAGTGGAATTTTCGATTCTAAATAAGTACCTCTTTTGGAACTGTTCAGTTATGAAGTGGGTTAGCAGATCTACACAAAAGGCATCACATTCGACATTTAATGGTCAACCGACGTTCTTGACGTCAGTGTGTCGACACCTCTTCCCACTTCCCTTATATGTGTTGTAATTGAAGAATTTCCGCATCCATAATCGAAAGATTTCATGCGTACGACAATACTATCACCGAAATCCCTGCAGGATTATCTCATTATTATATCTGCACCGAAATCGTTGGTAGTTTACACGGTTGGCTCCACATGCATTCTTGCTTTAAATGCTTCTGTTTTGCATACTGAGCACTGGGTATTGCCCAACATTCATACACGAGATAATAATTCAATAATATTCACGCGATAAATGTACGTCGAAAGTGTGTGCGTTGGTCACTGCGACGTCATCATGGCGGCCATCTTGAATGTTTTTTTAAATTTTCTAGTAGAGCTTGACCCAAAGATAGAGTGTGATAAATTTCAGCCCCCAAGCCCTAGGGATAGCGAAAATATGTAGGGGCACTTCCCGCCCACCCCCAGGATGCGGTACACCCCAAATCGCCCAGGCCAGATAGGGCTAAACTAAAGAACAGTCCATATAGGTCGATAAAAAAAAGGGGGGAGGTGGCATTCAACGCTCGACCAATTATTCAGCTCTTATTCAAACACGTTCGTCCGAGTTCCTTATCATGGTAAGGACTCGATTCACGTGATTTTCGGGTGTATATTGTGTCTCCACGTGGGACCTTGGAGATCCGTAGTGGTTGGAAGTTGGAAGGCTTGCGGAAGAACCTGAGTGATTTCTGGCTTACTCTATATTCATCTATCAAGATAATTAATGAAGCGCCCTTTGAGGACGGACATCAAGGAGGTAACGTCGTCAAGTACAGATAATAACAGGACATTAATTAAACACGGACAATATAATGAAAAGACAACCGACGATACAACAATCACACTAAGTAAACAAGAATCGCTGGCGAAAAATGTATAAGACGCAGTCAATATAGCGGAATCTGAGAGATATAGTGTGACCGTATTACAATATTACTCTTTGGATTGGTTATACATATGTACTAATACGCGAACAAGTAGGAAAGTTTTTTCTTGTTGATTGGTAGTTGTTTTCCTCTAGACAATTCGCTTCAGTACAGGCTTATGATCTAACATTCAGCCGCTGTCTACAAAATAATTTCCGCGTCAGTAAATGAGTATTCTTTCATCGAAATGAATTTCCAAGTTGTTTGCTGGAGTATAAAGGTATTTCAGGTACGCTTTGATTGTGACTGCACACTTGATAACTATGGGATGTGAAACAAGCAGACTCCAATTGGTCTCTAGCGCCGGACTGACCAAAATTTAGAATCCAGACACGTAACGTAGCGTCAGATATCTTGTACGTTACCATCGTATTTTGCCTGAAGCGCCTTCAAACATTTGTAGACTCCTATCCCCGTCACTTTATCAGATTGATAGGCAAAGAAATGATATCTAAGAACCGCTCGGTATTTAAGAGTTCTGTTGATACAAAACTTCAATCATACTTCATAATATTGCCTGAACTAAACGTTACAGCGGCAATATTTCTATCTCATTATGATCAATGAAAGAAATTGAAGAAGCCTCCAGATGAAACACCGATTTTGGCAGCTTGCCTTCGTAATTATATATCGAGGGAATAATCATCTTCGACAACTTAAGATTTTTTATCAAAGCAGTTAGAATCGTGATGTATGGACTGCTAGTGAAATGTAGCATTTAGGAACCGATTAATGCTTAATACCTTACTGGGCGCCGGTTCTTCTAACAGGTAATACCTTGCATTGTGAAAGTTTCCTGAATTGCCAGCGACAGGTTGGAACAGAATTCGGCATGTAATACAAACATTAGATCAGACTTTCAATAGCAAGCCCTCGTCTGGTCCCATAATCGAAGAAATAAGACCACATTCTTTTAATTCTGGAGTTGTTTTTAATGACCTGAATATGCAACGGTAAACAAAAAAAAATCAGGATTATCTCTCTGTTGTAGTTGGCAAGCAAATAATACAAGTTCACGTAGATGGCAGATTCATCACTTGAACTTGGTACGGTAGTTTGCGAATTAGTCAAATCGAAAAACCTTCATTGATATGTACTTGACTCAACGCAAGTTTCATTGTCTTAATTCGTGTGGTACTTTTGTTTTAGGTTAAAATCCTTCGTATGAAAGAGGGTAGAATGTCCAAAATATTTCATATTAAATTTCTAATAGAGATGACTTATTCTTTTTCGTTTTTTTTTATTTTTTTTTATTTTTATTTATTGTTCATAGTATCGGTTTGGTGTCAGCAACAGCAAAAGTTACGTTACTCAAATTTGTACTATACTGGACTGCTTCTCACCCATCTGCGAATAAACTAACGATCAACAAGGATCGAAGACTGCCTTGTCTGTGGATCCCCTTTATATTCGTTCCCGTAAATTATGGTTTAATTATCTGTCAATGCCTTCATTTAACTTGACAATGCAAAAACTCAAGATAAAGCAGAATGCAACATATCCGTATGGCGATGGGTCAAAGGTGACTTTTCTTAATTGATGCAATAATAATGAACACGCTTCAATGTACGGCAGTAGTTGTGCTTGTCTGACCAAAATGGGGCACCATCTTAGGAAATATTAACTGATTCCATATATTTATCAAGATAAGTATATTGAACTTTGTAACAATATCAGCTTAAAGAAGCATATTTGGCACATTTATGCCAAAATATAACAACACATGCATAAACATGCATAAAAAGTTGGAAAGAAACGAGCCAGAACTTCCGCCCCTGACGAGGTAATCCAGCTACTGCTGTTCGTTGAAGCGCGTCCAATGATAACGAATTAATACATTAAGGCCTATTGAAAAGCAAAATGTTAAATGGCATTCTTTTCACTTTTCCATCTGAGCTCGCTGGTTTTGGGTTCACTCAGAATTCGTACATAGCTAATTGGACTGTTCGTGCACAGGGACAACGGAAGCTAAACTAGTCTTTGAGAAAACATCGTTAGCGGCCTGACCTATGAAACATGATTTCTGACAAGGCAGCAAACTCAGCTGGACAAATCACATTTCGTCACATACAAATTTATTAGTTTTTCTCCATAAAGAAACGTGTGAGGTAATTGCGACAATACATGCCAACACAAAACTTTTTTTTGTAAAATCCAAATATTGCCAATATGTCCGTAGACTCAAGATATTTGCATAATTTAATTTGGACTGTATACACTTACTCACGCCATCAAGTGCTAGTTAGTTATTGTCAACTGGATCTTGAATATTCGGTTAATTGTACTACATTTACCTACTAAGACAAAAGTTTATAATCATTCGTCCTGTGGCAATAGTTTCACAATACTGTAGATAATTTGATTTCAACAGCTTGTTGGTGAGGAATCTTTATTTGCTGGAAATATTCGGAATATATACACTTGAAGTCGTCTCTCAAAATTTACAGTACAAAGATTCCAAACAGGTGCTTCTTTAGAAACCTGTTCATCACGGCTATGTTGCACTCAATTGTTGCCCAGTGTCCAAATCATTGTGATTGTGGTTTGTGACTTGCATTAGTATTGAATACTCCCACGTTTGGGCCGTTTTTCTTATCTGGCGGTCACATAGTTCATCATTTTCCAACAGATGACTTGATAGGACTAATACATCATTGCGTCTGAAATATTTGTGCCCAAAACCGTTCAAGCCGGTGCCATGGGCCGTGGGGTCATGTCATTCAATATGTGCACATGAACAGCTAAAATAAAAGCGTGTTTCGGATACAAATCATCACAGTGATCACTTTTGGTTCTTGTGATGTGTTTAGAATTGTACAGACATTGTATCTGTTAGGTCATATGACTTCTTGTCAGTTCGCCTGCATCGTTTACACCACCTACGATGCGTTTATCAGAGTATCTCTTGAACGATAACAACACGACAACATTTAAAAGATATCTTATCAATACTCTCAGTTCTGAGAGTTAAACATAAATAATGTTGCTACTTCGACAGTTATTCGATCTTATCAGATGGGTATACAGAGGTGCGATATCTATATATTTGATCGTTCGATGAATATCAAACAGTGCATATTTTATGTTATCCAATGATCAACTGCTAACGGCGGCCATATTGATATTTCAAATATTAGCAATCAACGTACACTTCAATAACGTGTTATTGAGATTTTCCGGAGTAGCTCCTCCAGACAACATTGCTCTTACGAAAATAAAACACCGGCGTTGTCAACTTCCCTTCGTAATCATATACCTTGGCGATCAATATATTCGACAAATGAAGAATTACTTTCATATGAGTATCGACTCGTGAAGTATTGGCTGTCAAACAAATGTTGCACTTGGTTCCCTAGCTATTAACGGGTAATATACGAATGCTTACTATCAGGATTCTCGAGTATAGGCGATATGGAAAACTAGAGCGTGACAACGCAGAATACAACATGAAAGGCTTCCCGAATTCATTCAATTACAAGCGTCTGGTCCGTCATTCATAATTCAGCCGTCGTCCATTATTCAAAACTAATTTGCTTATTGTTTGATATGTGAGACGATATACATGTACGAACTATTATCAGTTATATCAACTATTACTCAATCAAAGTGCATTTACCTCTCCGTTTTCTCACTCAAGATATCAGCAATAACATTCAGCGAGCTTCATTCTTGTCTTTTTACACACACGACGAGCTATATCCACGCAGTATTATATAAGTCATACTCGACGACAATTATTAACAATTAAGTTGAAATGCAAGATACAAACACAACACAATGAATAAGATATATATATTGTACGAATTTCGTGGTAAGTGGAGACCAGGTCCCAAGAAGGCATTATGGGCGTTTACTTGTAATTCACAGAGAAGGTAACCATCCACCTTCATGAATGTCATTTTGCCCATTGGACAGAACAAGCGAATGAATTAAACATTTGAGACATAAAGATTATCAAGGTTTGTGCCAATCGAACACCAGATGAATGTAAGCATGCCAACTTTCATCATCCTTGCTCGCCCTCTATGCCAAGTTCTTTGCCTCTCTGGATTACGGATAATTACCCACACATGTCTTCCTAAATTTGAGCAAATAAACAAGTTTAAAATTCATTTGATTAGATCACAAAATATTCAAAGACACGAAGGAGTTAACAGAAGGGTGTTGGATGCCATAATTTTGTATGATTAACTATTCCATATTAAATCAGGGAGCTTTCTGAGCGATGTGCAGTGAGCATACAGAATTAGAACAAATTGAATTGAATTGTGAAGGCTTGCATATCCGCTTGTAAAGTTCAAATGCAATTGTAGACCTATACTAAACAATGCCACATATGAAGACAAACATGAGGATACTTCAGAGGATATAGCTAATCGATTCAATTCATTTTTCAAAACCCTGTTTAGTGCCGACAGTGACATTGATCTACCAAAATTTCATTCTTATGTAAGTACGTGTCTTATCACTGTTCATTCAAACATTGAAGATAGATTTTGTTAACTACAGACCCAGGTAAAGCATGTGGAGCCGATGGAATATCAGGAATTGTCCTCAAGGAATGTGCATGGCAGTTGGTGATACCGAAGTGCAGTTGGACCTTGTTTTCGATGGTACAACTTCCAGATCATCCCTTAACAACCATCTCCACAAAGCTGTTCTAGTCGGATCGCAATTGGTAATATATAGAATTGAAATTCCGATTAACCGGGCCATTAGCTCAATTCCTCCCTTCAAACCGACGTTATACATGACGAAGAGTAGGAGCAAGAAATCACTATCTTGTCTGACGCCTGAATTATGTGTCTGCAGTTTCGATCATCGATGTTTGATGGGCCTTGGGTCAGTCAGGCTGGACCGACTATTGAACTCCAGTCACGCTGACTTTCACAGAATATCTGTATCCAGAGTGGGGGGCATTGGCAAGCCTTCCAATACTACTAACGGATGTGACCAAGGTGTAGCAAAACTCGTAAACATCATACTGTTAAAGTTGTAACCTTATTGCGCATCATTCTCAAGAGAAAAATTCATTTGAATGGAAAAATACTGAGCAGACATAGGGCATTCGATGATCGGTATACCATGATATCGCGCCGGTATCTGTGAAAAGTGTTGACCGCTTTTCTGTATTATTATTAGGGTGCACTCCACACTTTCCACGGTTTCGCACAAAGTGGCCCACCCTAATTTCATAATAAGGACGGTTGCCTGTTTTTGACAGCATGGTAATTCTTCTTCCCTTTCTACTAACTGATACCAAACCGTCGTACAGCGAACTATTTATCGACCCATGACGTGAACATTTGTATATTTGTTGAAAATGTGCGAGATTCAGTGAGAATATTTTTTATTTCAGAGAAAACATTGATGGAGAAACTGAGGACCAATTATGATTATGTTAGAGCATCCGAACCATGGTTCCTTCATCATGGTTATATTGACAGGTTTCATTATTTAAAATTTGCGTTCTCACTTTAGCCAGTTCGGTAGTCGACTTGTGTGAAGGAAAACTAAAATTGGCGGGTCAAAGCCTGATGTAAAGGACTCCCGGAAAATTAATTTTACGATTATTGAAACGTTCATAAAATGTGAATCTAACCAATCATAGTGAGTTTACTAATCCTAAGATTGAACAACTAAACTTAAACTATGAGATTTTTAAACTTAAAAATCATGGACAAAGCATCCTTCACGTCTGGCATCCCTTTCACATAGATGGAAAAGTATCTGTGGTTCTCATTCGGATCATGTCTTTCAAATGTGACATTGTCAGTCACATCAAATGCTGAAAATAGTGTGACACCAGTATGGAACTAATTCATGAGTTTGCTGAATTGTAGTGATACTTCTAAATTCAATAAAAATGTCGATATCGCTAATCTATTTTGGGGAGATTGATCATTTAATAGAGATCCTTCAGCCATACTGTCCAAAATGAATGCATAAATGCCAACACGGAGACTCTTCTCATAGCCATTCATCATTACTCTGGATTCAAGGGGCAGAGTATAACATTTGAAATATTTTGTATTATATGTGAGCACGTTTTCATCCACTATACGCTGATTATGTGATATAATACAGTAGCAGCCATTTTTTCTTAAAATACATGGATTGGGTGTGTTATGCGTGAGAGATGGGTGTATCTATTTCTGTCCGAGATCCAATGATGACATGAAGAAATAATCCGAGATACCTGTCTGGAAAAGTGGTTTGCTGTGTTTTCAGGATATATTTGAGAAAAGTGAGCACGGCAAATTTCTTTTAAAGTGGTCTATATCACATAAGTAATCCATCAACAAATACAGGAAGGGGAGAGGACATACTAGTTCAAGTATAGGCATATAAGTTCACAACGGTTTTCATTTTACAGCGTTTCTATTTGGGGCTATCTAAATTCTCGCAGACATGCCAATTTCAAGATATGAATTCATGCTCCATCGTCGATGCAGTTAATCTAAATGACAATTGATTACGAATTGCCACAGCAACTATATTCGCTAAATACTCTACAGAGTCCTCAGCTCTATATGCAGTTGCGACGCCAGTAAATCTATTTAGCTTGATAGTATTGAACTGGCTGCCATGTCTGACGAGTAAGATAGTGTGTTTTTATATCATTCAACTAATTACAACACATATAAGGGAAGTGGGAAGAGGTGCCGACATACTGACTGCGTCACATGACTTCACAGAATAGTCTTCTGGTTAACTTATTCTAAAGCACATAGTCCAAGAATCTAACGATTCGTGATATGTGTTGTATCTCAGGTACGCTTTTATTGTACCTGTTCATGTGGTAACTTATATGATATGACCACACGGCCCCTAGCACCGGCATAAGCGGTATTAGATACAAATCTAGAGAGCTATGATGGAAATGCTCTGACAACTCGTATACTGGTAATTGGTGAGCTGTTCTGCGCATTGTGAGCTAGTTTGTTCTAGAAATTATTATTTTCATTAGGCATACATGTCAAAGCTTCCATCAGGTGATTATTTCCAATATACGCGTCCGCTCCGACATTCGGTAGCCGACAGTCGTCCAGAAATAATAACATCATCAAAACTGCACGTTAATGGTGCATTCCACACTTAAATGATGTGCGGCAAAAAACAGGCATGAGTTCGGGTCTTCGGCCTTAAATAGATGTAAAATATTTAACAAAACCACTGTAAAAGTATATATTTTCTGAATGGGCACACTCATGCCATCATTTCAGGAGACAAGTGAGCTATTGAAATTTGAAAAGAAAGACATGTAATTCTCCTTAAACCTTCTTCAACTTTTCTGACAAACTGCATAAAATGTATGAAAATGTGTCAGATTCGACCCACATCCCAGAGAAAACGTACGAAATGATTTTGTTTTTATGCATGTTAGAGTGTTTTTCGTCCGACGGACATTTAAAAAAGGAGAAAAAACAGGGGGTCGACCTACTCGTTTTTTATAAAAAATTATCGCCATAAAGGAATCATCATTTTCGCTCCACGAAAAAGTGAGGATTTTCGCCTGCCAGATATTCAATTTCAGACACGATTATCTCTGAAGTGGCACGTAGGTGCGATCTGCAAGCTATTGTTATGTCCTCGTTTGGACAAATGGTTACGTCCAGCCGTACTACCTACATGTTCAAGATCCTCATGGCGCTCATATGAACAACCACAATCAAAGCGTGACTGAGATACATCATTCTCTAGATGACGACTTTACAACGATTATTATGGATTAAGAATACTGATCAGCGATACGGATTTTATATTTTTGGAACATCATGATGTCTTGTCGGCATCATTGAAAACTGTTGACCGCTTCTATCTTACAGGAAACTAGCGTATGTTATGTATACTATGTCTCTTTGAATTTGGTGCTAATACTGTTATATGGAATATGGAATAGGTCTTTGGATTATGGACGCGGATATTCTTTAATGGACGACGGCTGAATTACGAATGACCGACTAGACGCTTGTAATTTACCCATTACACGCCGTTTTGTTCACATGACGAATAGGGTATGAAAGTGCGGTTAGATTGTTTTCCTGATGGTCCAACTTCTTAAATTGTTCCCTAACAATCGCCCCCATAAAGCTGTCCTAGCCTGATAGCAATTGATAATAAATGGCATTATGTCTGGCCTAACTAACCGGAGGGGCCAATTTCCCCTTTCTAACCCACATTATAAATGATGGACGATAGGAATTAGAAATCACTGTCTTCTCTGGCGTCTTGACCCAGAATTATACGTCTACTGTTTCAATCAACCCATACTGTGTTTGCTGAGTCTTAGATCCGGGTGAACCGACTAACTACAGTCTGACTGACCATCACAGAATGTCTTCATCCGGAGGTGAGGGCACTGGTGAGAGTGCTAATACTGCTCACTAATGTGAACCGTTCATGTGTATCATGGACAAATAGCATTTATCGTCTTGTTAACTTCTTAGTTACTGAGATCATGTATTCCGGGTATATTGGAAATACTGAAGTGATTACACTTCTTCCATTACGGCGTTATAAGTTTTGAAATGTCTACAACAAACACTTTATGGCACTGTCAATGTGTAGTCGCAATATAGAAAATTAATTCGGTTAACTCTGGTTGCAACCGTGTAGCTGTTGATCATGTGCCCGTGATAAACTCCCTGCTTTGGACAGAACTTGAGATTTAGATAAACCTCTTCGTTGAATTGATCCAAATACCATATTTACTAATTATAAAATGGGGCCTCTTCCTCCTTTCGTTTATTTAGAGATAGACGAGCGCACTATAACCAAGTATACATATCCTAAAATAGCATAGCTACAATTGTTTGCTCTTCTGTTTTAATAAACATGAATTTCCATATTATCTAGATATATATATATTATACACATGAACCAAGTTACACGCGGAAGATATTAACAAAGTAAAGTAGTATAGACAAACACCATTTGAGGTAGCATATCCTCGTGAGATCAATTTCGCACATATATCCAGGTCCTTCTTCTTCCGAGCCAATTATTATTGGACAAATATCCTAGACAAACCGTTCAATACAACGCGAGAGTCATAACGACAGACAGTCATTTTGCACCTGAACTTCCCGTTCTGGAAAACGTGATGGCCCATGCATACAATAGCATGAAAATTGTATACGCATTTTACACGGCCAATAAAATTCTCCTTTTCTCTGGCGATGGAAGTGTGTAAACGTAAAACTACTTCCTTGTTAGCACGCTCTATCAATGCGACAAGAAAAATCAGAATTCGATTACTGTTGCATATTGGAAAGTATACGTTGGCTAGGCCATATGAACATGCATATCAGCCCCATCCAATTTCACAAATATTGCATATATTTCTTAGTGATGTGTATTTAGGTTGTTATCCGATGATCCATTTGTTATATCGACCAATAACTTGCCCATTGTTTTGCATATATTGGTTCCTATGTATATTCTGTTTAGTAGTTAACGGTTACGTATAGCCTCACCCATAAGCTCGATAATCGGCTACTTTCGCTATGTCGGAGGCTCGGAGACATTTCTAAATAGTTACAATTTCATTGTTCAAGAAGAACATATGATCAGTCGTGAAATCAAACGTATTCCGTGAAGTTTAGAAACCATATAATTAGGTATTGTTCCTTATTGATTGAAGAAACACACAGCAAATTGACCTCAGTATAATCAGAATGAGTCCAGCTTTAAAGTCGCATCGTCGTGGATATAAAAATGGATGGTCATATGTGCATACCCATTTACGTCTTAAGTTATTCTCTTATGAACATAAATATATTTGTTCTAACCAAGCTCTTCCTTATTCAAGCTACACGGGGATGTTACTTGCATATAGTGTATATTGTCGAAAAGAATAACAAATATCAAAGGAATACTCACCTTCAAGACCGTAAGTCCTTCAATCAGGTTCCGTTGAATTTAACCCACAAGATACACTCAATATGAAATATCCCAGGTTCACAATAGTAGCTTCATTTGATATTCAGACTGTGAATGCTGTATGTTAGACGGTTTAAGTTCACGACTCCTCTAGTAAATCCAGTCATAGACGGCTATCACTGCAATAACACTTTAACTGTAATCTCTCAGTCTGCTATACCATGGCTGTTGTATCCCAGCAGCTCCTTCGAGAGAATAAAACATGAAAACAAATAAACAAACATAACACAGATAAAGTCATCAAAAATATAACCATCATTGTCTTTGGAGATTCAAGGTCAGGAGTTGTAACAGGTGACTTTGTGATATTACGGTACAGCCTCCATCAAGCCTTTCATAGATGATATCGACTATGATCAGATCTACCCGTCTCTTGTACCGATATGACGCTCTATGCAACCCTGGTGCTACTACCAGTGATATAATAAGGGGCCTTGGACGTCAACCGGGACCATTATGATTATGCAAATGATTTGTGACTGTCAACACACGGAGATGGTAATAGCGCAGCTGAGCTGTTCCAGAAGGTTGTCCGGACAATGGGATATTGAAGCCGCCATCTCCACTGACACCTGACGCTAAAGTTCTTCGTTAACCGCCATGATTGATAACACTCAAAGTAAATAAGAAAAATGCCAACCAGCTCTCATGGTGCTTTGTGTATGCCTCTCAGATTTTATGTTCGGAGTTTCGTTTATTCATATAAATTTCCGGTCTCTATTTCCAGTCTGGAAAGTATCACGTGATTGCAAACGACGGTCGACTGTGAAACCATTAATTATTGTCTGCAAGATATCGGCGCGGGTCATAAAATTAAAAAGACGAATACTCCAGAGTGCGGCAAGTGATAAAGTGGTATTTACACGTCGCTGGACAATATGGGCGATTGCTACATCGAAAATCTATTTAGGCGTGAAATATTGAATTTAATGAGTCCGTATGAATTGCCTTTCGTAAGAAAGGTTACAGTGATAAACTGGTCACATATCGCTTTACTCGATGCATTGTCTGTCCGCAGCTGGTTCTTATCTCATTGGCTTCAAAACAGATAGGTTCCCATAAGATACGGATTTTTACCCTTGGTCCTGTCAATGGCTAGCTGTTGGGAATTGATGTATTCGATCACTTGTCCATAGCTAGTCCGATAGGATCTCGTGGCGTGTTAGGAGACCGTTCTCGCTGCTATACAAATGGTCCACACATGTAAACTCGGTCATTATGTTATAAGAAATCATTTCCCTGAAACTTTGTCATACAGAAATAACTAATTAGGTCATTCATACGGGTGGAAGTTTGGAACCATTGCGACAGGCAGTCTTGGCCATAATAAACGATTACGACAAACGTTGCGCATTGATGAACGGCCACCGAATCCTCTTGTTTCATCAGCGATGGAATATTTAAGATATTTTCCGAAAAGATTGATCTGGGTTTGCGATGAAAGAATGCCAAATGAAGATGTATGACCGATAACTGCCTGGACAGTGACGTAGTGGTAATTATATCATTATTCGACCCCGGGAGCACGGAGTTACTTTCTGCCGAACGCACTGAAGTGTTTCTTCTAGGAGTTAATAAAACTCCAACAATTCAATAGCCGTCACTTCTGGCAGTTCCCCACTCAGCAGCGCAAAGCTACTCCGCAGATTCTCGACGAGAAGAAAAACGGTCTATGCTTTTATCCAGACAATCTTCAAACGATTTCAAGATATTTCTTCCTCGGTCTGGGACATGATCAAGACAAATCATTCTCCAAATGCTTTTCGAAGGCTTCGAGGGATTCTCACAGCCTTTATCGTAATATTTGATGAAGGAGAAGGTTGAAACATAGTTAAATAGTCCGATCAGCAGAAAACTCTTGTCAGTTTTGGATGGAATCAGAACCAGGGAAGCATACAAAAAAAGGTTGCCAGGGCACTCGATCCCATGTGACCATTCAACGGGAAGATTAGCCCGTTGGAAAGAAAATCTTGGATACTCTGATTTCGTCTTCTTATTAACAGATGAAAGAGAACGTATCTCGGTTCCTCGGGGGATTTCTAACTGTTTGACCAAAATCCCAATCAACCGTAGGCCCTAACAGAAAAATGTTTGCCACAACGATGACGGAAGGGCATCGAGTAGTATTTTACGTTCAGCCCATCAAATCCACAGGACGAATCGGACGTGTATCATATGCGGGAAAATATGCCTAATTGGACATTGACATTACTAAATAAGCGCCGTGAGAAGAAATAGGCAGCAATACACGTTTTCAAAAATGCCGGTTTGAAGCAGGAGATCACTTTATCGATGACAACATCGTTCTTGATTTCATAATTATCGTGAGAGAAAACGAGAACCGAGCAGCAAATTTTTCGTTTGTGAATTGATTTCCATAACATATAATGACGTTTTATTGGAAGTGGGTATGCATAGTCACGTCCCTTTTACGACAGAGTGAATGACGCTGTTCCTGGCTCCCTAATGTGTTCTCAGTCCTGGGATTGAATAATGGTGAAATTCCCTGCCACCAAATGTTTATGCGTTAGGGACAGAGTCCAATAACAGGTAGGCAGCCGTGGCACCTTTATCAGTTTCCTAAACTAGAGTGCTAAGTAGTTTTTTAGGAGATGTTAGGAGAACGTGATCATAAGTAATTCAAACGTCGCGAGCCATTGATATTGGAGTTATCCATGGAAATATTGTTTACATTTCTTACAATCGAAAGACCTTCCCACATGGTACGAATTGCGGTTTACGCTATCCATAAAACTAACAGTTCCCATTTATTTTATAATAAACTTTATATCGACAATTTTAGGATTCACGGTACTTAATTTATGAAACTTAAATGGTATTTCCCTTATATTTGTTGAATACATGTTGCACGCTGGTACAAAATAAAGTTAAAATAATAAAACGTATTTCTTCAATAGAAAACAAATGTAGTGCTTATACACGGACAAACGGTTCACATTTACATATCCACCATTCGAATCACTTACACAATAAATTCTTCAGAAATAACACTTTCGCCGTTAGTTGTATTCTAGCGGGTAAATGTATGTTATTTCCTTTATCCTAGGGACCATTTTCGTTTCGCACAAACATAGGTCCCTACCTGCTCTACTAACCTTATATTCATTTCTACGGAAGTTTCGTTTTTTCCGTATGATGAAAGTGAAATGCCCAGATTGTTGTTGTATTTATACTCCTGTGATTTCGTTGATCATTTTCAGTCTGTGGTTAAGAGGAATTAGACAATATGTGAGATAATGCACATCGGATTTGCCATCGGCATCTTGGAGAATCTCATTAATAACCCATTAATAGATCAGCAAATAGATCACCATTGAGCGAGCTGCATCTGTTTCAAAGGCCGCAAAGTAGGATATTATTTAGTCTTGTTCCTGTATAGTACCAATATGGCAGACTTTTTTATTCTATAGACACAATGCAACTTCGGTCTAATTATGTTGAGACGCATGACCCCATCTTCGAAATCATCATCGACTCGTCACTGGGACTAAAAAACAATTCATAGCCGTTTTTAAGAGTCGCTAGCGTTTAATTCAAGCTATTAAAGATTTTCGCGCGCGTTTAATTTTTCGCTGGTAATTCCCATCGCGCAAAAGCGAGAAAATAATGCATACGAAAATAACTTTCGAAATAAAATGATGACATTTTGAAATCACGAAATTATAATACCACCCAATTCTTTAGACAGAAAATTCGTTCTAACAGGTTTTACATTATGTAACACGAAGTTTGAAATTCATTCGGATGAAACAATACTAACCGGAAAATCGTGTTTGCTGGCATCATTGAGAACCGTGGAACGCCTCTCCCTCTCTCTCTCATGCAAGATAGGGGTTGTGTTTTCGCAATTGTTAATGTATGCCTAATTGTATTCTGGAACTAATGGTGATATTAAAAAAATATATTAGAGTATTGACGCGGAAACAACGGATGTTTCCAGCATGTCAGGTCTGCGTGTATATGTGACTCATTGTTCGAGGTACACAGTCGGTCCATTGGTCTGCCAGGCCTAAATAGCAGGCTATTTTCCTTCATGCCTACTTTGTTTAATACGATAACATAAAACACGGTTTTCAAATTTGTTACCGGTATTTTTGGGATAATCATCTCAAGGAATCAAGACAAGAACATAAAATACTGTTCAGTGAAAACACCGAGATATAGGTATAATCTACTTGTCACCTGCGAAGATCCCAGGATAAACTGTCTGGAAGAGGTCCATGACAGGTTTTATTGTAGAAGGTAATGCAATATTCCAGCTAATAACATACCGAGGACTTTGATCGTCTCATAATATCAATACTGGTCTGAATGGCGACACAACAGGGCATCATCTGGCACACAAATCAATCACCAACAAGTTTTACACCCAAGGGCAACACGAAGGGAGAAGCGCTGGTTTTATGTGGAAATCTAGATCCAGATCCCGATCAATCGATTTGCAATTAGCAAACGAAAACCCTCATTTCTCTCATATTCGTGAGTGGGAAGCATTTATGTCGATATTCTTAACCTTCAAGTACGTACATATGTTCTGATAATAAAAAAAAACTATCTGATCATGAAGAACTCACGATCAGGGAAAGAGTTTGTGTATAATTTTTGGAGTTACTTTTTTTAGCAAATGTTTAGATTCTTTTCGAAAATTATTTTACAATCAGATTTTGATCGGCAATAACATCCGCTGCGGCGTTACCATTTGCCCAAAGCTGCAATGGTTAGATTTTGTAGACGTGGTCATTCATTGGAGCGTGTACTTGTACAAGTTTTCAAAAATCGTTGCAATACTTAAACACAGTATCTTTTTTTTTCGAGAATATTTGGGAACGTTTGGGTAAAATGAGCTACTGATTTATTCTCGAGGCGCCCGTGAACGAGAGTTTAATAGCTATTCTATCCTTTGTGTTCCGACCAATTTACTTCCAAGCTTTTTGCCAAAAGATTGATTATAACATAATCTTCACGATTAATCTTAGGAAAAAAATAAATACACTATTATATAAAATTGTAGCCCGCGGAATTGAGTAGGGCTACACTTTTTAGTCAGGATACAGCACGTAGTGGATTATAACTTAAAAGATGATTCAAGGAAGATCCTCAAAATTATTTTAAAAGATTTAGGTTGTAAAGATGTAGAATAGGTTTGGCGGAACGTATTTTCTACTTTTCTTTAGACATGTTGGAGAAGACTGTTTTGTTGGCATTTTTTACCATCGCAAACCAGTTGTTTTGACAAATTATGGTGGAATACTTTTTCTTAGAAACGTTCTTAAACCTGCGAGTTCAACAATTCTTTGCAAACCTATATCTTCAATTGGATCGAATTCGCGGATCAGACTGCTAGCGTCAGATACAACTTTCAGATGAACGTGTCCAGCAAAATAACCCAGTGTTCATAATCGGGAGACGTTATTCACATAGCAAAATGGCCGAAATAAAATGAAGGGGTATTACGCACAGGCTAGTAGTTTCCCCGTAATTAGATAGAAGCATTCTGTAGTTTTCACTGGTACAGAAAAGATACCATTTCGCGCAATGGAAAAAATATACACAATAGTGAAAGAACATTACAACTTTGTCTGAATAGAATTCAGAAATGGTTTCTAGAAAATGGCTTCAATTTATCCAGAATTAAGACAAATTGTCCACACTTCTGCAGAAAATATTTCCAGCACAAAGATCCAGTACTAACATTAGATGGAACTGAGATCAAAGTGGTAAACGAGGTCAAATTCTTGGGAATGTTGTTTGACCACCGACTAACATTCGAATCGCATATAAATTGCTTGAAAGCTAAGTGCACGAAAGCTCTTGATGCGTTGAAGGTAGTTGCCAACTATAAGTGGGGAGGAGATCAGCAAACACTTAGACTTCGTTCCAAACTTGATTATGGCTCTATTGATTACAACGGTGCAAGCAAGTCAAACTTGGCAAAGCTAGATACTATTCTACATCAAGGACTAACACTTTGCCTTGGAGCGTTCAGAACATCCCCTAAAGAAAGCTTATATGTGGAAGCAGATAAATTTCCTTTAGAACTTCGAAGAATTAAACTATCACTGCAATATATCATAAAATTGCCATCAGATCACTCGAATCCTGCATATAACTGTGTTTTCAAACCTCAGTTCGCGGATCTCTATTTGAAGAAACCCTCCATTATTCCACCTCTTGGAATTCGTATAAAAGCCCACATTGTAGCAGCTGGTATTGAGCTTAGTCAAATTTCACCTAACAAGTTCTTACCAATTACATCATGGCAGTTAGCTCAATCAGAAGTAGATATTTCTCTTAAAAGGCAGACACGAGCCAGCTCTTGTATACACACGAATTTGGTCTACTGAGAGAGAAATGCAGATCGCATCAGGCTACAGATGGTTCTAAAGATGGCGTAGCATGTGCTACTATCTTTAGTTTCAAATCTAAAACCTGACAACTACCAGGCAAAAGTTCGATATTCACTGCAGAAACAAAAGCCATATAACAATGTTGGTTCAGAAGGTATTGAGTCCACTAAAAGAGAAAATACGTCATATTCTCAGATTCACTGTCATATGCCTCCACGCGATTAAAAGTGGAACTTCGATTCATCCCACTATCTTGAGTATTCTACAACTACATGACTAGATTTGATCAACAGATTGATATTGTGTTTTGTTGATTGCCTAGTCACGTTGGCATCAAAGGTAATACTGAGGCTGATAGGAGGGCTAAGGCAGCCCTAGATGATGAGGTTGATCCTGTTGGAATCCCATATAGCGATTTCAGACCCTCTATCTGTACTGATGTTAGACGGCTATTTCAATCTTTATGGGATGCTGTGAATAATAACAAACTTCATGATTTAAAAAAAACTGTAGGTCATACTCACTTGAACAGTCAGAAACGTTTCGATCAAACCATGATCAGGCGATGTAGAATCGGGCATACACGATTATCTCACGAACATTTACTAAACAAAAGAGCCAGTCCGAAAGTCTATTCCATGCCATGAAGATCTGACGGTGAAACATATTTTTATCGAATGCATAGATTTTAAGATTGTTAGAGATGCTTTTTATCGAGCGACTACTTTGGAAGATATTATTAGTCGGGTGAGGGAGGATTGCATCTTGGGTTATTTGAGAGAAATTGGTTTGTTATATAAGTTTTTTGTGTTGGATTACCAAGTTATTGGCTTGAGTACTTAGAATTTTGTTTGATCGTCCCTATATAGCTGAAATATTGCTGAATGCGACATTAAACCTTAATTCCTTCTCTCAACCTATCCCGTTTAGAATCGATAGGTCGACATTTGCATCGTACGCTTACAGATATTCCCGCATTTAACCAGTCCAAAAGAGTACGCTATTGAGTAACGTTACTGTTTCAATAGCAAGCTACCAGACCAGTAAGTACTATATACAATAGCAAAACACCATCTTCAAATCGTGACTGTTTTCATTAACAACTAAGCTAATAAATACAGTAACACAGGTCTAAAACTGATTCTATTAGAGAGTAACGTTCACATGGGGTGCAGTCCTAGGGCGCAGATAAGGAATAGTTGGGCAAAGAAAGGTTGCAATTGAGGTGCATTCGGGTGCGCTCTCGAAATAATAGCATGAATGCGTGGAGCGCATTTGGGGGCAGTTAAAGCGCAATTAGAGCGTAATTGAGAAACAGAACAATACTGATATATTCAAGATGTAAATAAGATGAAAAACAATGAAAAAGGTACAGAAACATAACATTTTAGTTTGCTGTTAACAGCCTCTATTGGCATCTGACCATCTCATCTGATGTCTAAGTCTAATTTTAGTTTGCAGGTACATATATCTTCAATGTGCAGTCATGGGTTCAATTACATTTATAAGAAAATAATATGTATGTTGTACACGAGGATGCCATCTATTGCTTTTACTCAATCTTCCTTTAGTTCTTTTTCCTAAAATTTCTTCTGCATACATCTGAAAACCTTTGCATTACCTAATGGCTTGAAACAGAGAAAAACACTCACCAAAATCATGCTTAATGAGCATGAAATCTTCTTGTTTTTCTTGAAAACCAATATGTCTGCTTGTCTTCAGTTAATATCAGCCAAGAAGACAAGGTCATGTGACAATTTTGAATAATCATATCAAATGTTATTGTACAGAAAATAGAGCGCAGTTGGGGAGCAATTAGGGCACACTCTGAGAATAGTGTCTTTTATGATGTACTGCTTTTGCGCAGTTGGGGCGCAGTATCTTTTTGAAGAAAAGCCTGATTTCCGCTCATCTTGAATTTGAAGTCCAGAATAGTGGAGAAGATAGACGGGATGCAGTCTGAATTTTTGGTTAAAAGATTGGTTTAGTCAGAGTTTTAAAAGGAGAAATATGTCCACATGGCGCAGATGTGGCGAAGTCCTCTTCAGAAGCAAATTACTGAAACGGAATAGCCTGTCAGAAAGAGTTATTTTTGGAGTGCAGAAAACTCACACACCCCGTTAGGGCACAATTTTAAAAGGCACATTTAGGGCGCAGCAGGCTGGATGGAATGAAGAAATAGGGTGCAGCAGCTGTACAAGGTCCATATAGGGCGTAAGTAAGGTGCAGATAAATCGCTACAAATAAGACGCGCGTCATGTTTCCGTGAAGGTAAGTTCCACTTGTAGTTCCGGCCATACTCAAGAGTTCCGCCCCGACCTAGCGTTTTCGTATTCGTTTGGACAATATCAATGTAATAAAGATAATTAAGTATCGCAAGATATATTCAACTGGAGCCTGCACTAATAGACTACATCCTACGGTGACGGGAGATTATACCGTAAACTTGAACTGCCTACCGTAACTCGCAGTAGAAAAATCTTGCCAGGCAACATAAACTGAGATCCCACGAAGGTGTATCACACTCGAATATCCGTTCATTAACTGTTATTATGGACATACGGTTCGATAACTAGCTGTACATGTACAGGTCGCATGTACATGCAGACCTGCATCATGGAGGACGAGAAAAAACAGCACAAGAGCCAATTTGTTATGTTAAATGTATAGAGTAGTACATGCTGTTTAATCTCTTGAACCAACAGAACTGTCTTGGGGGCACAGCCTCAGCTGAAACGCCGACCTGTCTTATTGAATGTTGCGCGAGGTCGCATTGCCTTTCATTGCGAGGTCACATTGCGTGTATCTGAAACTGCATGTACTAATGTCTGGTTATTTCTAGGGGATCCAGTAGCTTCAAATAAGCCAGCCGAACATATATAAGGTAGCTTACGAGAAAATCTGAATTCATTAATTTAATTTTTTCAAGCATGGCGGAGAGGGAGAGAGCAAAATGTTGTTTCAAATCCTAATGCATTCTAGAGTATAATCGACATCAATACATAGTCTGTTTTCTTTTATTCCTATTTCGGGTTACCAAGAAATAGCCAATAACATGTCTGACAAGATCCTAGGGCTGTAATCATGGCACTCTAAAAACAGTCACACGGTGTCTTATTAAAAAAGCATTGACATGTTAAAAAGGGAACGAGAGCTCACATTTTGCATCCCATAAAAGAGATGAAAGACGGTACCTAAAAAATAACATACGACTATGAAGAACGATAGGCCTTCTGTACGGAACTTTTCTATCCCAGAACTCTGAGGATATGGCACCTGTGGGGCTAGGTTCAGCTTGGCCACCTCTCCTGTCAATATCTAGTATAAGTGAGAACAGTTTCCAATGGCTAAGGCAGCCCTAGATGATGAGATTGATCCTGTTGAAATCCCATATAGCGATTTCAGACCCTCTATCTGTACTTATGTGAGACGGCTGTTTCAATCTTTATGGGATGCTGTGAATAAAAACAAACTTCAGGAGTTCAAAAAAACTGTAGGCTATACTCATTTGAACAGCCAGAAACGTTTCGATCAAGCCATGATCAGGCGATGTAGAATCGGACATACACGATTAACTCACGAACATTTATTAAAAAAAGAGCCAGTCCCAAGGTGTATTCCATGCCACGAAGACCTCACAGTGAACATATTCTTATCGACTGTATAGATTCTAAGATTGTAAGAGATTCTTTTTATTGAGCAACTACTTTACAAGATATTTTTGGTCGGGTGAGGGAGGACTGTGTCTCAGGTTATTTGAGAGAAATCGGTTTGTTGCATAAGTTTTAAGGTGTGTATGTTTTAATGTGTTGGATTACTAAGTTATTGGCTTGAGTACTAAGAATTTTGTTTGATCGTCGCTATATATCTGAAATATTGCTGAACGCGACGTTTAACCTTAATTCTCTGATAGAGAGAGGGTGTAAAAGATGATTCCCATTCCTTTTCTCAATAGAGTTATTGCAAAAGTTCCTCTCCCAACAGCTTAATTATAAAATTGGAAGTTGGTATATCCTCCTGTACGTCTGAGCTGACACTACCTCATGAAACGGAGTGACAGATATTTCTCACCGACTGAGAGATCACGAGTGTGACTTAACAAATTACAAATATAAAACATGCACAAACTCGCTTTATTCAGAGGTGTACAGGTGGCATTTTTTTATTTCTGAAATTCGATACGCAGATGTTCCAGAAATGAGCTTGACGCTAGTTTGACAGGCAATATCACCTTCAATGAAAAACTGTTTAAAGTTCACTTCGAAGAAGGCGCATTCACTATTTAAAACCGGCATTTCGGAATACCCCCGGGATATGATTTAACGCCACAGATATTTGCTGAAAGCATTTTCAATAAATCCTCGAACACAACCTAACATTTGGTAACTTGTTAAAACCAGGCTTCAAGAGAGAACCCAATCTGAACTGGTTTGATGCCTCTAGGTTAATAAAGCTACAGGAGTGAAATTTCCAATCCAGCTGTCAATTATTAGTATTTTAATTGATTTCCAAGGAATGTTTTCTTTGAAATGCGTGCGCTTATCTGATGTCTTGGCCTGTTTATTAAATCAAAACAAAAAACTTTAGTGGAAGACTAAAAATTTGCTGGGAATTGAAGAAATCTCATATTTTTATCTCCTATTTTGTAACTGACAAATAGACTTGCTACTTTCCCTTGCGCTTAGCCAACCTCCATCTTCACCTGTATTCCCTAATAGAATATGAGAGCTGCATTTAGTTGAGTGCAATATGTAGACTCATCAAAACTCATGACGTCCACTCAAAATTACGAGCACGATGGATCCAAGTTCTACGTATTTCCCCCTCCCCTGTGTCAAAGCGCATGCCATCAATCTATTGTATACTAAATAATTCGAATCCACAGCCAATGCTGAACAGGGAAATGCTCTATGGATTAAATTGTAATGGCTCAGCCAATAGTACGCTCTGTAAAAAAATCTCTCTCTCTCTTCCTCTCTATTTTCTCTCTCTCAGTAATGCATAGTTGTACAATTGGCATTGGAATTGATATATATAATTATTTTATTTAGATCAAAATTTAGTTTGATCTATAATCCAACTAAAGCGAATTTCACAATGATCACAGTAGGGCTATAAAAAGTATTCGCATCTCTTGTCCTGTAGTTCTTTCGCCAACCCAAACCTAATCATAGAATGCGAAACCTACAATGCCGTGGTTTATCGATGTTCACCGAGTGTACCTCTGCTGAAAATCTAGATCGCCTCATACGACAAGCCTTATTGAACGAACGCAATGACACCAACACCTCGTGAGAGAATTCAACCGTCGAGATTGCGTGTCTAAGTATTTTCTCTGCCATATAACTACTGAGAAGAGATATTGATCTGACGGCAAACAAGACAATCCAACCCGCTGTTCGTATCCCAACTGTGGAAACTCATTCCACAGACGTTGATTTATGATCGGCAGAAAGAACTCAGTCGGAAGGTATTGTACAAATCAAGTGTTCTAAGTAGGTGAAGTGACACCTTCGCAATTGAATGATCTATTGGCGGTAAGAGGAACGGCAATGTAGGCTTCGGAAATCGGATCTCAAGAAGAACACTCAGTGGCAAATGTAAATTTAAGGTAATGGTCGGGGACACAGTGATGCTAAGGTAACACTTCCTCAAACAGAACATAGAGAGTACATAAACGCCCATAAAAGCAACACGCTATAAGATATACTCCAAACTAGAAAGATTGCAATATAACGATATCCGTTTCCTCTTGTATTATATCTTCTTTCTAGCGAAGTCTGTGGAACGAATCTGATGACGACGACTATGATACCTCTCAGGCAGTATGCAGGATACATTTCATGCTGTATGTATGTTCATGCTTCTGATAAGTAAGCAGCAATTCGGGCATCAGATCCAATTGATTCGGCTTCCATCGCCGCTAGAGAATTTCCTGACCAAGGACTTAGATATTCTCTTTTCTGATCACTGAACTACAATTGCAATAATGGTACATTAGATCCTTGCAGCTAACAAAATATAACTATGTGTTGATACCAATTTGGTCAATCTCTACTACCTCGGAATGTATCTAGACCACGTAGTAAAACAACTACATAAGATATCTGCGTGGCTTAAGGTGTAGATCTCCAATCGCATTTCTATTTTCAAAGCTAGAATATTTGTTGATTATTCTATTCATAGATCTGAGTTAATCAGCCAGCTAACTGCCGCCAATTGAGGCAAAATGCCGGAAAATGCTGAAAATTGATTCTTCATGACGACGAATGTATGAAGATAATCAGTGAATTAACTCCTCACTGGTAAACCGGTCTTCCATTTCTGGTTTACGTTCAGGGTAATTTCTACTCGTAGGTGAAATTACTAGCGTTCGTGAATTGGGTTAGGGGCTATTCTGATTTCGAGTGATTAAATCCGTTCAACGTTACGCACGTGTAAATTGACGTACCTTCCCCATTTGCATCAGAAGTTCAGGTGTCAGTACGATATATCCATATGATCATTTGTTCGATATCTTAACGATAGTACGATTATATGTCTCGTAATTAAAATAATTCATTTCAAATACAAATATTTTCCTGTCTTCCGAACTAATCTGACTTTCAGATGGCTTCCTCATACAGATTCGCAACGAAAACGTCATTTGTGGCATCGAACGTTAGAAACAACATCTCCATGAATCGTCGAGAATTTTTATATGTATCACGACAGACATTCCAACATTAAAATACCCTTGGGCATTGCAAGCTCTACTTCCACAGGTGCTTGCAAAAGGTCATCCTCTAGTTCACCAACATCTAGTCGCATTTTTTTGGCGTTCTGTAAATATATCCTTGCAGTGGATCACGAGGGAGACATTAACCTTTAGTCTGTTTATAGCAGGGCTCTCGTGAGCTCATATCAACCTTAATCACCTGGAAGTCTTATCGGGTGGGTATTGTCATCTGTGTCGTTCACGGAGTTGGAGCACAATTTGCTGGAAAGACGGGGTACAAGGCACATATAAATCCCGTAGGTTCCAGGTTCTCCCGTCTGGTATTTTGGATATCGACAGTATTATATTCAGTGGACCTTTCGATTCTAAATAAATAACCTACTTCTTTTGGAATTGTTCAGTTATGAAGTGGGTTATCAGATCTACACAAAAGGCATCAAATGTTACATTTAATGGTCAACAGTCGTTCGTGAAGAATTTCCGCATCCATAATCGAAAGACTTCATGCGTACGCCAATACTATCACCAAAATCCATGCAGGATTATCTCATTATTATATCTGCACCGAAATCGCTGGTAGCTTATGCGGTTGGCATGCATTCTTGTTTTAAATGCTTTTGTTTAGCATACTGAGCACTGGGTATTGCCCAAAATTCATACATAAGATAATAATTCAATAATATTCACGCGATAAAATGTCAATGTACGTCGCAAGTGTGTGCGTTCCATCAATTGGTCATTAGGGTTCGCTTGCCAAAATTCATCTTCATTTTGTTAAGAGCGCTAAATTCGGCGACCGATCAGAGTGAAGACGTCAGATTAGACGTTGAGTATTCAAGTATTCAGTCGTTGACCATAAAGGAATTTATCACATAACTGTGTTGTTAGTCAGTGACATAAAGCCATGACGTAAATATCGTATGTAACTAGTGAAATAACACTTTCAAACAGGCTGATTGGATAATACATGTAACGTGAGAAAAAAAATTACTACGCTGGTCGTGACGTCACTGAACTATTTTTTTCATTGATAAGGTTTTACTACGAAATACTATGTTTATAAGTGCAACAACAACATGGATATCTGCAAGACGATCATTTTATCCAAATACATGCATCGACCTGCATACTATAATTGTCAATAGCCATACAAGCAGCAATGATCGGCAATACATTATTTCGACAGTTTTGAGCTTCATATTTTGTATAAAGTACTCACGTACCGTAGTCTGTCATTGTTGTTTGGCGAATCGAGCCAGGCCGCCATTTTGGGTACCGTATCCAGTCAGATCTCGAAAGTAAACGTTTGTTCATTCTTCTGTAATATACCTACATGGAATCTTCTCGATGTTTGCTTATTATTGCAATAGATCTGGATTATTACAGACTTCAAACGGATTACGTACCGTATTCAAAATGATCTTGTCAGCATAGCTTGTCGTCACGTCGCTGGGAACTCGTCAACATGTCGCGCGCATGATGACATGCAGCGAACACGAGTGTAACTTGTGGCATGACATGAACCAAAATAAATAATGTATGAAGAACAGCTAATTAACAAGTTACACTTACTGCATTCTGTTGTGAAATGGTCTACGATATTTTGAGATGCTGTGGAAACTGTACAGCCTTAAAAGGGAGGTGCTCAAACTCTGTTGCGTTTTGGAACTATATCGGCTAAGCGTATACAGTAACTTGTGAGGCTGTGATGCGCCTGAGCCACGGACGTTTTTTGCGTCGAGAAGAAACAAAGAAAGAAAATTTTGAGATAGATTCGATGATAAAATATTTCGAATTAGTGCGTTTATAATTTATTTAAAATCAGTTATGTGATAAACAGAATCTTACACTCGTGGCTATTTAATATGAAAGTTATGACACTCGTTGAGTAAGTTTTATATGTTGCTCGCAACATATAAAACTTACTCAACTCGTGTCATAACTTTCATATTAAATAGCCACTCGTGTAAGATCCTCTATTTCTGCGGCAATATTCGAAAGGCGTTACGCGGTTGACTGCATCAATTTTTATCTTCAAGAAGAGAGAAGCGGTCAACAGTGTTCATTGATGACAAGACATCATGTTGACCAAGTTATTTGTGCACAACAGATGGCAGATTTGATCGGTTGACCAATCTATCTGTCCTAATAACGGAAGTTAATTTTCTTTGTTTCTCTGTTCAAATTTGACAGGTACGTACGTTGAATTTGAATGTCTCTTTTATACATTTAATTTGGGCGATGTTAAAGGTGATTGTTTACTCACTGTATTGTTTGGCTGCGAGAATGAACTTCCAATTTTGTAAATGGATGTGGCCGTCAACGTTTATTGAATTCGAAACTAAGTAGCGAGAATAATATTAGTGATCCGATGTTCTTGCCATACTGTTGTTCATATTGCACAATTTCGGATAGCACGAATTATCGCTTGCGGCCAGTATCAGTAGGACATTCCCGAGATAGAACTCTCTAACCACAAAAGGCGCGAAACGACGTCATTGCCCATGTGATGTTTCGCTGAGATTAGGCAACGAACCATTTTTCTACATCAGAATACTGTATTATTTTATTCACGGAGTTTTACAGACGATGACTTCTGCTTTCAAATGCTTATTTAACTCAATAGCATCTTAAAAGTTGTTTGGATTTTCAGAAGTGTGAAAGCCACAATGATACCTATTTTTCGACTATTGCGGTATAGCCACTGTTAATTAAAAGCATTGCCCAGTTCCTAACCGTCGCCCGACGTCACGTGGGCAATGACGTTGTTTAGCGCCTTTCGAGACTAAATAGTTCCATCTCGGGACTGCGCTATTATAGTGTCTTATTTCTTCCTGGGCATGTAGAGTATTATATACAGAACAGCTCGTTTGTCGGACTGAATACAGGACTTTAAAAATGTTGGCCCCTTATCTAAACATATTCTTTGATAATAGCGTTCTATCCCATACTCAAATAGCAGTGATCTTCGTGTCAAAAGAAAAGAGAGAAATATGTATGTCATTCAGACTTGTAATAATAGTGTTACGCTATACAAATGGCATGATTCTAAATCACTTCCAAGACATTAAATACTTTTTGCACGTTCGCTGCATGGAACTCAAATTTCGGATGCGGTATAATTAGTTGTAGTGCTTAGCTGATCACAAATTCATCGATTCTTTGTAACTGCCAGCAGAATGAAAAACTCGCTGGCGTAATCTAGAACCGCGACGCCAATATTCTTATCCGAAAAACCTGTGGTGTATTTTAAGACAACCTTCTTATATATTAACTAAAGTGTTATTTCGTCAATGTTTATATTGAAATTACACAACTTTCGCAACACAACAATATATCTACTATTATATAATGAGTAATGAAAATTAAAAGCCTGAAATGAGGAAACCATTTCAAAGATCAACAAAGAAATTTCTCCGTCTAATAGTCTTGAACTAAACATCAGTCCAAATAGGTGCCGATATGTAAGGTGGGAGATATTGAACACTCGATCATTTGTTGCTCCCCCATTCTAATTCAAATACGTTCATCCGAGTTTCCCATCATGGTAAGGACTCAATTCACACAAATGCGGCGTGTGCATTGTGTTTCCACGCGTGACGATGGGAGTCTGCAGTGGTTGGAAGTTGAAATGCTTGCGGAAGAACCCAAGTGATTTCTGGCTGGTTCTCTATTCATATGTCAACATAATTAATGAAGCGCTCTTAGAAGACGAACATCGAGAAGTTAACGTAGTCAACTATATATTATAACCAACAAGTGTATAGAGAAGACAATACTTAGACACGGATAATATAATGAGAGGACAAATGAAGATACAATAATCACACATACAGTAAACAACAATCTGATTAAAACTCGGACATAATAACCGCTCCTCTACTGGACATGTCGCTAATTAAGATCTGGGACAGTCTGTAACTTAAATCTGTCGCGCATGTCAGATTGGCGGCCAATCGCAGTCCAACTTCAACGGGCGAATAGGTGCCTATCCGAGCAAATAATAATCCTCGGTTATTGCTCATGGAGAGCAAGAACTCCGTCAGCCACCTGGGTTGGATTTTTCTGCGCCTCGTTCACTACAGAAATAAACGGATAGGCACCTATTCGCTCGTTGAAGTTGGACTGTGATTGTTCGCCAGTCTGACATGCGCGACAGATTTAAGATACAGACTGTACCAGATCTTAATTAGCGACATGTCCGATAGAGGAGCTGTTATTAAGGCTGAGTTTTAATCAGATTGAGTAAACAACAATCGTTCACGAAAAATATCTATATAAGACGCAGTCAATATAGCGGAATCTGAGACATATAATGCGGCTGCATTAAAATATGGCTCTTTGGATTGGTTATACATGAATACTAATACGTGAACAATTAGGAATGTTGTTCTTGTTGATTCGTAATTGTTTTCCTGTTGACAATTCTCCTCAGTACAGGCCTACGATCTGACATTCGGCATTCAGCCGCTGTCTACAAAATAATTTCCGCGTCAGTAAGGGGCCGTTCCCATTTAACGTTCGTGTTTCCATGGTTTAAACCATTTAGTTTAAACCATGCCACGAACGATGGGTGTATCGTTGGTTCGTTTTTTCAAAAAAACCATTGAAAAAACGAACGAAGAAAAAACCATAGCGTTCGTTCGATGGTTTTCTGTAGAGTTTCTAGGGCTGTGACTCTCTGGAGAAAAAACGACCGAAAGTAGTTCCGCCTGAGTGACGTCACACTAAGACACGCCCACACATTGCTTGACTGATGGTAGCTCATACGTGTAGGCCGCTAAACCGTCGATAACAGGCCTACCGGTATATACCCGGCGCCGTATTAAACTGACCAGGGTGTGTGTGTGCATTCCGAAGAGGATTTATAAATATAATCTATCATGGACTATTCAATGTTGTAAACCAAACACTGAGACTGCTGGTTTAACGACGAGAAGCCGTACACATGATCATTCGGTTCAAAATATTTCAACATAACCACAAGTGAGAACCCATATAGAGTTTGTCTGTTCCGATAACTGGTTTATATAGTTTGTCTTATTTTCTTAAATACATGTATGCTATCGGCATCAAACAAACAAGATATATAATAAGAATGTAGATTCTCATTCATCCAGGATATGTAATTGGAATTAGGAACGTAAAACTGGTCTCTGGAAATAGTATATTTAATGCTTACGTTGCGGCATTAACCTAATGCCTTCTACAGAGCTAATGTTGTACTGGAAACAAATCTATATATACAGCTGATTACATACAAAGTGAGTACTGTTCACTTGCAGTGTGCCCGAGATCATTGAAAAGGGTATGTAATCAGCTGTATATATAGATTTGTTTCCAGTACAACATTAGCTCTGTAGAAGGCATTAGGTTAATGCCGCAACGTAAGCATTAAATATACTATTTCCAGAGACCAGTTTTACGTTCCTAATTCCAAGATATATAATGTTAATATTATTTCTTGTATTGTTGAATGATTGATATTATTTGTATTTAAATTCATTTAAAAAAATACGCTTGTTCAAGTATTATAGATTGACCCTATCTTGCAGCGATTTGTGAAGAATTGAATGCCTATTTTCGATGTCAACACAATTTAGTGTTATTCTTAAAATAAACATTTTCATTTCAAAGTTATTAATCATTTGAAATGCCATCAGGCCATGTATTTTGCGATACATACTGAAATTCAAATAAGCGTGACTTGATTTTACAGCAAGATTTGTCTATCTGGCCTATGCATGTAACGGCTCACATGGCTCAGTAAAACGAAACATCGCCGAGCTCGGGCGCTGGTTGGTTAAACTGAGATATAACATATGCCCTCACTCTAGAGAAGACCCTGCATGGGAGGTGATGAAGTGTACGAGATTCTGCAAGTCCAGAATATAATTACATATGTTGTTCTGAAAGTATATCAGAATGGGAGAAAATCTGTATTGATAGATATTTATTTGACAGCAGCTTGACTTGATGCTTCGTTAGAGATTCCCCCGTTATTCAGACAAATGATGACATTGAAGACCACAGCATGGACTGGTAATTAGATTGAAATTGTAGTTTAAGGGCCGCTTCCCATACGGATTTCGCGGCCCATCAACTCAATGATTTATTTACATTTCACGGTACATTTCTTAGTTCATTTAAGATCTTTTGCAGCGCTAAATATTAAAATAAATAATTAAATATTAAATAACAACGATAGAGCAGAGGGAGATATAAATAGAAGTACGGAAGAATCGGTTAATTCACTCGAAACCACAGAATTTTAAAATGAACGCTCGATTTAAGTTTTTGAGCACTGCATGTCAGCGTTCTCATGGACAAAGCAGTACCGTTGATAGTAAAACGTGTGTGACCGTAGATCCAAAACTTCATTGCGCCCTGAATTACTTTAATTATTTGATTAATTTGCTGGACACAGGAAATCAGCAACAAATAATACAGCATACAGCAAAGGTCAGCATATTATTAAGGCACGCCTGCTAACAATGTTGTTTGAGTTTTTCCTTTCAAAGAAATTAACCCCTCCGACCCCTCCACTTCGCTGTTTTCTTAAGTCGACGGGTTTTCACAGACCGACTATGGTGTGACGTGTGAATCATCAACACCTCCAATTTCGATTGTC
This sequence comes from Hanleya hanleyi, assembly GCA_036873755.1. Taxonomy (NCBI): domain Eukaryota; kingdom Metazoa; phylum Mollusca; class Polyplacophora; order Lepidopleurida; family Hanleyidae; genus Hanleya; species Hanleya hanleyi. Next base: position 133,313 of record JAVTVY010032424.1, read on the forward strand.
AAGCAGTCTTATAATCTCTTTCTTTGAACTTGTTTTGATATCTTTGGTAGGGAATTCGTCTACGGGAAGTTCATGTCGAGTTAATTTGGGAACAATCGGGCCTAACTGAGAAGAAAATAAATACAATAATATAGATTCATGGAAATAAAAAAATGTTAAAACTCTTCAATTCCAGTTAATAGCCTTGCATCCGGTTTACAATTATTAGAGGTCAATAGCCGCGTGAAATAAACATCACTAAGACAGAGTTGAATTTGCAATCAACGGCTCTAAACTGATTGCTTCACACAGTGAAACTAACAACGCGCTCCGCCTATGGCCGACATATACAAACAACTCTTTAACCGGAAGGTAAAGAATTCATATTATTTTCTGCGATTCAGTATCAACAGGTCATTTATGAAGGAAGGTGCACACAAATGACATTTCCAAAATCGACCGTAGTTCATATCTTATTTCGCGTTATGACGTTAAACACTCTATGGTTGTCGGTTATGTTCTATGTATTCTGGAAAAGAGGCAAAGAATACCCATAATATGTCATTTATTCCGCGTCGAATATACAATCAATTATCCAGGTAAGAGAATATAATTCAAATATATATTCATCAGAGATAAACGAAACGTTTTATTTCAATTGGATTAGGAAAACCTCAGGACATGGACATATCGATTAAACGTTCAATAGCATGGAAGAAAGACGTTTCGGAAAAAAATCTTTGTCGGGATTCCATTTTGGGCCGCGATATGCGTATACGACGAGCGGTCTCAAAATTTGGTGCCCGCACAACACTCCGATCATCTGAGAAGCTACGAAACGGCCAAAGATACGGACATATAGAAACCGGGACCCCCTTCCAGATTGCCAATAAATTTCATGTCCATTTTGAAAACCGGGACGTTTCGATCGAAATAGAACGGGGAGGAAATCGGGAGGCGTCACCACGTTTGCTCCTACACGTAAATATAGCTATCAATATAATAGACTCTCTTTATAATACAAATTCAGACAACAATGAATATGCGATCGGGGATTGGCAAGGAGATAGCATTTAGCCATTTAGGACGAACCGAATAATTAGTGTCTGACGCGATGGTATCGGCTCAAACCGGGGCAAAAACCTGTGCATTACTTTCCTTTGTCTTCTAATTATGCAGCTGAACTTCAACATCTGTTACACGTAAAAGTAATTTACTGCCTGTCCAAACGTCAGAGAATTCGGCATTGAATTAACGGATTCTTTTCTCAGTGCCCACGGAGATTGCGTTATCAGGTTGGATAATGCGAACATCACCTGATTGTATTATTGCGCCATCGTTTTCCAGCGAACGATCGAACGATGGCAAACAAAGAAGGGAGAAAACGCAATGGTTTTCTGTAAAACGAACGACTTCGTTCACTGGCGAACGAACCAATGCGTTGAATGGTTTTTTCAATGGTTTTCCACGAAAATCGAAACCATGGGTGTAGAACGACTTGTTTATTTCCCAGAGATTTAAACGAACGAAGCAAAAACGTTAATTGGGAACGATTCCTAAATGAGTATTCTTTCATCGAAACGATTTCCGGGTCGTTTTCTAGACTATTTTTTCTAGTCTGACCCAAATCGAAACCATTTTTTTGGGGCCGTTTCACTCCGAGATCTCCCTTTGCGTATCTAAGGAAAAATTAACTGATTCCATATATTTATCAAGGTAGGTATATTGGATTTTTTTTGAAATATCAGGTTAAAGAAGCATATTTACCATATTTATGCCAAAGAAAACAAAACATGCATAAACATGGCGAGAAGTCAGAAAGCAATGAACAAGAATTTCCGCCCATGGCGAGGTAATCCAGCTACTGCTGTTCGTTGAAGCCTGTTCAATGATAAAGCGTTAATACATGAAGGCATATTAAAAGGCAAAATGTTGAATGGCGTTATTTTCACTTTTCCATGTGAAATCGCGATTTTTGGGTCACAGAATTTGTACACAGCTAATTGGATTGTTCGTGCTCAGGGACAACTCAAGCTAAACTAGACTTTCGATAAAACATCATAGGCCTAACCTATGAAACATGATTTCTGACAAGGCAGCAAACTCATTTGGACAAATCACATTTCGTCACAAACAAATTTATTGGCTTGTAGCAAAACAGAAACATGAGAGGTAGTTGCGAAATTACATGACAACAAAAAACGTTTTTTTCTGTAAAATCCAAATATTGCCAATATGTCCATAAACTCGGACAGCATAAACTTTCTCACGCACACTTACTCAGGCCACCAAGTGCTAGTCATTGTCAACTAGATCTTGAATATTCGGTTAATTGTACTACATTTACCTACTAAGACAAAAGTTTATAAGCATTCGTCCTGTGGCGATAGTTTCACAATACTGTAGATAATTCTAGCTCAACAGCTTGTTGGTGAAGAATTTTTATTTGCTGGAAATATTCGGAATATATACATTTGAAGTCTTCTCTCAAAATTTACAGTACAAAGATTCCAAACAGGTGCTTCATTAGAAACCTGTTCATCACGGCTATGTTGCGCTCAATTGTTGCCTGCAAAAGGTGGTGGACGTTTCGTCCCTGGGGCGTACTCAGTGTCCAAATCATTGTGATTGTGGTTTGTGACTTGTAAACATGATGGAAAATAAAGAGCTTGGTCGGCGTGGGGCTTCACATGTATTTGTTCTGAATAAGAACTTGCATTTTTATTAAATACCCCCTCGTTTGGGCCGTTTTTTTCTATCTGGCGGTCACATAGTTCATCATTTTCCAGCAGATGACTTGATAGGACTTTTACATCGCTCTGCAATATTTATTCTCTAATACCGCCCAAGCCGGTGATAGGGACCCTGTGGTCATGTCATTCAATATGTGCACATGAACAGCTACAATGAAAGCGTGTTTCTGATACAAATCATCACAGTGATCACTTTTGGTTCTTGTGATGTGTTTAGAATTGTACAGACAGTGTATATGACTTCTTGTCGGTTCGTCTGCATCGTTTACACCACCTACGATGCGTTTAACAGAGTATCTCTTGAACGATAACAACACAACATTTAAAACATATCTTATCAATATTCTCAGTTCTGTTCAACATTGATGGAGAGTGAAATATAAATAATGTTGCTACTTCGACAGTTATTTGATCTTATCAGATCGGTATACAGAGATGCGATATCTATATATTTGATCGTTCGATGAATATCAAACCGTTCATATTTTATGTTATTCAACGATCAACTGCTATGGTGGCAATATTGATATTTTAAATATTATCAATCAACGTACACTTGAATAACGTGTTATTGAAATTTTCCGGAGTATCTCCTCCAGACAACATTGCTCTCACGAAAATTAAACACCGACGTTGTCAATTTCCCTTCGTAATCATATACCTTGGCGATCAATATATTCGGCAAATGAAGGATACTTTTAATATCGACTCGTGATGTATGGACTGTCAAACAAATGTTGCACTTGGTTTCCTAGCTACTAACATAGCTATTAATATGCGAATGCTTACTACCAGGATTCTTGAGTATAGGTAATATGGAATTCTAGAGCGTGGCAACGCAGAAGACAATATGAACGTCTTCCCGAATTCATTCAATACTAATTTGATTATTGTTTGACATGTGAGACGATATACATGTATGCACTATTATCAGTTATATCAACTATTACTCAATCAAAGTGCATTTACTTGTCAGTTTTCTCAAGATATCAGCAATAACATTCACCGGGATTCATCCTTGTCTTTTTATACACACGTCGAGCTGTATCCAACGGGATGGACCCGATCCACGCAGTATTATATAAGTCATACTCGACGACAATTATTAACAATTAAGTTGAAATGCAAGATACAAACACAACGCAATAAATAAGATATATATATTGAACGAATTTCGTGGTAAGTGCAGACCAAGTCCTAAGAAGGCATTATGGGCGTTCACCTATAATTCACAGAGAAGGTAACCATCCACCTTCATGAATGTCATTTTTCCCCATTGGACAGAACAAGCGAATGAATTAAACATTTGAGACATAAGGATTATCAAGGCATGTGCCAATCGAACACCAGATGAATGTAAGCATGCTAACTTTCATCATCCTTGCTCGCCCTCTATGCCAAGTTCTTTGCCTCTCTGGATTACGGATAATTACCCACACATGCCTTCCTAAATTTGACGAAGTAAACAAGTTCAAAATTCACCTAATTGGATAACAAAATATCCAAAGACACGAAGGAATTAACAAAAGGGGGCTGAATGCTATAATTTGTATGATTAGCTATTCCATATTAAATCAGGGAGTTTTCGTAGCGATGTGCAGTGAGGATACAGAATTGGAACAAATTTAATTGAATTGTGAAGGCATGCATATCCGCTTGTGAAGTTCAAAATGCAAATGTAGACCTATACTAAACACTGTCACATATGAAGACAAACATGAGTATACTTCAGAGGATATAGTTAATCTATACAATTCATTTTACAAGTCTCTATTTAGTGCCGATTGTGACATCAATCTACCAAACATTCATAGTTCTGTAAAGTACGTGTCTTATCACTGTTCATGTAAACATTGAAGATACTAGAACGATTTTGTTATCTACAGACTCACGTAAAGCATGTGGAGCAGATGAACTATCAGGAATTGTCCTCAAGAAATGTGCATGGTGTTCTCTTCTCCACTGGGATATAGTTAGTGGTACCGGGGTACAGTTGGACCTTGTTTTCGATGGTACAACTTCCAGATCATCCCTTAACAACCATCTCCACAAAGCTGTTCAGCCGGCTCGCAATTGGTAATAAATAGAAATGAAATCCGGATTAACCGGGCCTATAGCTCAATTCTTCCCTTCAAACCATCGTTAAACATGACGAAGAGTAGGAACAAGAAATCACTGTCTTGTCTGACGCCTGAATTATGTGTCTCCAGTTTCGATCATCCTGTACTATGTTTGATGGGCCTTGGGTCAGGCTGGACCGACTATTGAACTCCAGTCACACTGACCTTCACAGAATATCTCTATCCGGAGTGGGGGGCATTGGCCAGCCTACCAATACTACTAACGGATGTGACCAAGGTGTAGCAAAACTCGTAAACATCATATTGTACAAGTTTTATCCTTATCTTCCTCCTTCTTTCGCCTACTGGAACATTGCGTATGGGATACATTGTGCATAATCAAGAAAATAATTTACAAATTCGTTTGGCTGGAAAAATACTTATCAGGGATAGGGGATTCGATGATCGGTATACTATGACATCTCGCCGGTATCAGTGAAAACTGTTGCCGGCTTTTCTCTTGTAGGAAAATAGATTTTATTTACAGTTATATTAGTACTTTATGCCTGTATTGTTTTGGTATTAACGTGCCATTTTGATGATGATATTATTTATAGACGACTGTCGGCTACTGAATGTCGTATCTGACGCGTATATTAGAAATAATCACCTGATGGAAGCTCTGACATTTATGCTTAATGAAAATAATAATTTCTAGAACAAACTACTTTACAATGCGCAGATAATCATTTGGTTGAATGATATCACACTATTATTCACGTCAGACAAGGCAGCCAGTTCAATACTATCAAGCTAATTGTCTTCCATGTATACCAGGTAGCTTCGATCATCACCTTACGCGAGAAACCGATGATGATACAGTGCATCGTTGCCACTTCTCATTCGAATGCATGTAAACGTATGCACCGCTTAACTTCAACATATGGGAAAGCGGCCGCGAGCTGCGACGAAATATATCTACTGGCGTCCCAATTGCATATAGAGCTGATGACTTTACAGAGTATTTAGCGAATACAGTTGCTGTGGCAATTCGTAATCAATTGTCATTAACTGCATCGACGATGGAGCTTGAATTCATATCTTGAAATTGGCATGTCTTCGACAACTTAAAAAGCTGTAAAATCAAAACCGTTGTGAATTTATATGCCTATACTTGAACTATCCCTCTGACGTTAAATCTTAACTCTCTCTCTCTCTCTCTCTCTCACTATCTCCCGCCTGTATTTATTGATGGATTACTTATGTTATATACACCACTTTAAAAGAAATTTGCCGTGCTCACTTTTCTCAAATATATCCTGAAAACACAGCAACTCACTTTTCCAGACAGGTCTCTCGGATTATTCCTTCATGTCATCATTGGATCTCGGACAGAAATAGATACACCCATCTCTCGCGCATAACACACCCAATCCATGTATTTTAAGAAAAAATGGCTGCTACTGTATTATATCACATAATCAGCGTATAGTGGATGAAAACGTGCTCACATATAATACAAAATATTTCAAATGTTATACTCTGCTCCTTGGATCCAGAGTAATGATTAATGGCTATGAGAAGAGTCTCCATGTTGGCATTTATGCATTCATTTTGGACAGTATGGCTGAGGGATCTCTATTAAATGATCAATTTCCTCAAAATAGATTAGCAATATCGACATTTTAATTAAATTTAGAAGTATCACTACGATTCAGCGAACTCATGAATTAGTTCCATACTGGTGTCACACTATTTTCAACATTTGATGCGACTGGAAATGTCACATTTGAACGACATGATCCGAATGGGAACCACAGATAATGTTCGATCTATCTGAAAGGGATGCCAGACGTGAAGGATGCCTTGT